>VMBQ01005059.1:0-2500 GCA_007657795.1 Dreissena rostriformis | reverse complement strand
GATGATGATGATGATGATGATGATGATGATGATGATGATGATGATGATGATGATGATGATGATGATGATGATGATGATGATGATGATGATGATGATGATGATGATGATGATGATGATGATGATGATGATGATGATGATGATGATGATGATGATGATGATGATGATGATGATGATGATGATGATGATGATGATGATGATGATGATGATGATGATGATGATGATGATGATGATGATGATGATGATGATGATGATGATGATGATGATGATGATGATGATGATGATGATGATGATGATGATGATGATGATGATGATGATGATGATGATGATGATGATGATGATGATGATGATGATGATGATGATGATGATGATGATGATGATGATGATGATGATGATGATGATGATGATGATGATGATGATGATGATGATGATGATGATGATGATGATGATGATGATGATGATGATGATGATGATGATGATGATGATGATGATGATGATGATGATGATGATGATGATGATGATGATGATGATGATGATGATGATGATGATGATGATGATGATGATGATGATGATGATGATGATGATGATGATGATGATGATGATGATGATGATGATGATGATGATGATGATGATGATGATGATGATGATGATGATGATGATGATGATGATGATGATGATGATGATGATGATGATGATGATGATGATGATGATGATGATGATGATGATGATGATGATGATGATGATGATGATGATGATGATGATGATGATGATGATGATGATGATGATGATGATGATGATGATGATGATGATGATGATGATGATGATGATGATGATGATGATGATGATGATGATGATGATGATGATGATGATGATGATGATGATGATGATGATGATGATGATGATGATGATGATGATGATGATGATGATGATGATGATGATGATGATGATGATGATGATGATGATGATGATGATGATGATGATGATGATGATGATGATGATGATGATGATGATGATGATGATGATGATGATGATGATGATGATGATGATGATGATGATGATGATGATGATGATGATGATGATGATGATGATGATGATGATGATGANCGTGTTCTGAGAAAACTGGGCAAAATGCTTGTGCGTAAAGTGTCATCCCAGATTAGCCTGTGCAGTCCGCACAGGCTAATCAGGGACGACACTTTCCGCCTAAACTGGATTTTCTCTAAGAAGAGACATCATTTAAACGAAAAATTCCATAAAAGCGGAAATTGTCGTCCCTGATAAGCCTGTGCGGACTGCACAGGCTAATCTGGGATAACAAGTTACGCACAAGCATTTTGCCCAGTTTTCTCAGAACACGCCACATATTAGCAGTCCGCACAGGCTAATCAGGGACGACACTTTCCGCCTAAACTGGATTTTCTCTAAGAAGAGACATCATTTAAACGAAAAATTCATAAAAGCGGAAATTGTCGTCCCTGATAAGCCTGTACGGACTGCACAGGCTAATCTGGGATAACAATTTACGCTCAAGCATTTTGCCCAGTTTTCTCAGAACACGCCACATATTATCAAGGTTAACAGTGTGACCAAAGTTCATCGATATTGAGTCATACAAGTGACTTCTAGATTGGTCATTTCGGTTTTATAAGATTTGACCTGGTGTGGTTGTTCAAAACACGTGACCAGATCAAAACCTGACTTGTATATCGTCAAGATAAACAGTCTGACCAAGTTTCATCGACATTGAGTCATACATATGGCCTCTGGAATGGTAACAAGGTTTTTTCAAAGTTTAAACCTGAAGACCTATTTTCTGGACGCACGCCAACCTGATTCAAGCATACACCAGATATCGTGAAGATAAAACACAATGACCAAAATGTATAAAGTTTGAGTCACAAATGTGACAGCTTCAAGAGTAGTAACACGATTTTTATAAGATTTTACTTGGTGACCTAGTTTTTGACGCACTTTACCTAGATCCAAACTTATCATTTATAGTGTCAATATAAACATTCTGACAAGTTTAATAAAAATTTAGTCATATATGTGGCTTATTAAATGAGAATATGGGATGTCTTTATGAATATGGAAGATTTTACCTTGTGAAAAAGTTTATCGACACACGTTACCCAGTTTAAAACATTAAAATCGTCATGATATACATTCTCATCATGTTTCATCGAGATCAGGGTCAAAGATGTGGCTGAGTACTGATAAAGTTTTTCCAAGGTTTGATCTGATAACCTGGATTATTGATGCAATTGACAAAGATTAAAACGCGGTCTAGATGTTGTTTTTTAATATATAACATGGAGACATACTTTTTCGACGCACAAGAAACCGATTCAAACCTGTTCGACATTGTCGAGATAAATATGTTGACCAAGTTTCATTACGACTGCGTCATACATGTGGCATCTAGCGTGGTAACAAGGTTGTTCTAAGATTTGACCTGGTGATGTTTTTTATGCGATTGTAACCCTCATTCAAACTCGGGCTA
>VMBQ01005058.1:6025-63506 GCA_007657795.1 Dreissena rostriformis | reverse complement strand
GGGGGGGGGTAACTTCCTATATAAAGGTATATAGGGATGTGCCGCAAATATGGGGTGTGTTTTTCGACTAAAATTATAGATATGGGTATGGTTTTGAGCATCTAAGTATAGATATGGGTATTGAAATCAGAAATTTGTTTGTATATAAATGCATATAGATTTGAAAGTATCAGTATCAAAATGGGTATGATACATATATGAAATTTAAAAAAAAAACATATAATAGCAAATTCAATAAGTATACTGTATTGATATGATAGAGATTACAATTCTGGTATGAAATGTGTCCACTTTATCAAATTCTAGTATTGAAATGGGTCCATTTTCTCAATGGTATCGTATACAAATGGGTCTGCTTTTTCAAAAATCTTGTATCAAAATGGGTCTAATTTATCAGAGTTTCGGTATAAAAATGGGTCACATTTCGGAAGTCTCAGTGGGACACCCCTACCCTAAAATTTGGAAAGTTACCCCCCGGGGATATGCCCTTTAAAGGTTATCGGACGCATGCAGATTGTTCGGGCTTCAGTAGTTATCCGTCGCATGAAACCCAAATCGGAACCTGCTCAGACTTTTTGGACGCAGATGATTAGGAGCTCACTACGTTTGTAATGCAATTAAGAGCTTATAAGCACATGGGTTAAAACACATAAACTGTCAATGCTAGCTGTCGGAACACATGCAGATTCATAGGGCTGCATTAGTTTTCCGTCGAAATTAACCACATATAATTAAAATAAAAAGAACCTTCTAAGATTGTTTAGACGTAGATGATTAGGTGTTCATATCGCATTTAATGGAGTAAAGCCCGTATAAGCATTAGTTAAATAATATCCTTTTATAAAGCATACAGACGGTATACGAAAACGTGAATGTCAACTGGGTGCAGATTTATAGGGCTTTAATCGCAATTTAAAAAAATATTGAAACATGTGAAGATTGTACGGATGTAGATAACTATAGTTTATTTAATAAACATCATACAATAAGCAGGCAAATAATGTTTATTAAATGTTTATTAAATAAAATTCATACAATTAATAGTTGTAGACGGCATTTAGATCTGTTCCGGAGAATACTCCTGCATACAAACTGAAAATACTCAATTTCTGATGACGAATACACACTGGGATATACACTCAATGACAGTCTGCTCTATACGATCTGTTATGCACGTCTGCACATAACATCGACCTGAATTTGACAGTTGTTTACAATAAATGAGAACAATTGCAAAATGCACACATCGCATATATACGCACGTATCAGCGATCGCACCAAGTTCTTGTTTCGCAAAACGGCGTCCGTACCAGCTGGAAATTTGACAAATTCAACACTCTAGCTGTCAATATGTTACTTACCTGTGCACAGACACGGCTAACCGTTGCCTGTGAGTGTGAGTGTGACAGGTCAGTACTATCTCCCACTGTTAGCTGGAGGTCGCCATGTACCTCGGGAAAGTACACACTGCCAGGGCGACCGGAACTGGCAGGCTCCGCATCGTATTGCGGCTCAACTATTCCTTACAAATATTGCAAATAAATACGATTCCCTGTCGGGTAAAACGATATTACCGTTTGTAAAGTTCAATATCCGTTCAAATCTCCAAAGGGTTGGTAGATCTAGAAACACTCTTTCAATTCTATTATTAGTATTACGCATGTAGCGCGTGTGGCGGCCATTTTGTAAAATAAACGCTCATACGACGTTACGTCATGATTGTATAACGTAAGTCTAAACATCGTAGACTTAGCATTTGAGACTTATCTTACTGAGTATGAGTTTAAAACTAACCATTTTATGTTTCATGAATTAAGTTTTGTAAGGCTAAGTCTGAGTCTGAGTCAGCAACTTGAGCTGAGTCTAAGATTTGAGACTTAGGTACATTGGTGAATACGGCTCCTGTTGTATGTGCTCTAGATATGTTTAATTTACAGTCACTCTTTATTGCGGAATGCAATAAACTGTTCGTGAAAAAAGTCGGCAAACATGCAAACAGAACATATGTGCTTGTCCGGACGTGCTTAAAACAATGTAGTATATTAGTTATAAACAACATAAGTTAAAGTGTAATATTGGTGTGTATTGGTAACAAAATATGTTTACAATCTGAGGCGTTAATTGCTTTGCGGATAATTCCTGACACAACTTAAAAAGAGCGATGTATAAATACAAAACAAAAGGTTAAATGGCTAACAAAATGCAAAATTTATAAATTTAATAATCTTGTTAAATTATGTCTGTTTTTATAATTAAGTTCATGACATAGCATTTTAGCACATATAATATACACGTAGTTTGGTTCAAGACGGTTAGTGATGAAATGTTCCTCAATAAGCATCACTGTGTTATATGCGGTGAAAGTTATTTTATATCCCCTAGTACGCATTGAGTACAATGATACACTACCAGAAATATACATTTTAAATATACTTCACTTCACTTTGGTGACGGAGAAAGTTTGCTATGCAACTAAAGCCGTGAACGACGTAGACCGTTCTTAATATAGAAAGGGTTATTCATTGACGAGCTTACAACAAAATTAAAGATAATATAAACATAGTTGTATAACTATCCATTTTGTTCTTTTAGAACAAATATATATATTCTTCTCAAGAAGGCGCTGCTTTTCGTAATTATCCATCAAGAACTAAGCATTTATTAATTCTCTCACAACCTGTTGGTGTGGATGTCCTTAGTGTGATTCTGCAGTGGGATACAAAATAAACTGCATTATTGCCTTTCAGGTAGTATATTTTACCTTACAAATAACAAATGTAAATGTTCATTCACAAAAAAATAGAAAAAAAGATGTGTTGCGGAATGTTTGACCTTGTTCCTCAGTATTAGATGTTACAACACTATGGTTATTCCATGTAACATCATATTCGTTGTAACACATACCCATTTTAGCATTATATAGATATTACAACTAAAACACATAAACTTTCAGACAAAAGGAACAAAAAACAAGATTATACGTCGTTCACATCTTCTTGTTCGAACTGTGTTAGGGTTACTTAACTGCGTTATGATAATCTTGTTATACATGTATGCCCTGATTTAAATGCACGATCTTTCTACAACAAGTTCATAAAAGAGCATATTAAACTAATTTTTCACGAAACTCTTGATAAATTCCAATAATTAAGTTTTAAGTCTATGGGAGTGGTAAAATTTGAATCCACAGAACCTCGTAATGTTATGATATTTACCCATCTTAAACAGGACATTTTGTACACGGCTAGATATAATGCTTTAAGTTTCATATTTCAGACTATGTATATAATCAACAAAACGCAGATCTTGAGTGTATCCAAACAGAGTTGCAACATTCTTATGAATGGTAGCGCACTTCTAGCGTTCAAAGTTATGTAATATATATAAAAAAATCACAGTGTTTGTATTTGTTTGAACATTTCATAATGTAAAATCAAAGTGGGCATTTTAAAATGGAGCCTTTTAACGTGTCTTGTTGCTTTTTCATGGTGATCGTTATTATGGGAATGTTTGGATATATACACACCCAAGGTAACGTGCAGTACTTACAAACATACAAATGAACCTTCGGCCTTTTATTGTATGTCAGTATGTTATTTACCGGTATACTACGCAGAGTTTTCGCAACGAATTGTTTGCATTTATTGTGGATAACGTTATCAATGAACCAAAATATGTTCAGTTACTCTTAAACAAAATAATCCACAGGTGGTTAGCGTGTGACTATGATATTAATTAGTATAAACATCAATTTGAAAGAGAAATAATCAAATTATTACGAAAAATCAACTTCTATGGAAAAAAAACCCAACACATTTTTACTATCATATATATATAATATAAAACAAGGTATCCAACTCAAAATGAACCGAAAATAGGTTGCATCGTTTTGAACAGCCATTACTTCATCAAGCGTGTATCGATTTCCATGAACTCGGTTTTATTGAACGCAGAAATGAATTTCCTTTCTGGAATGTACATATCTTGTAATATTTTGACAAATGCTGGGTCAAATTTTAAGAAATAATACGATACACATAACACCATCGATACATAATATAACCTAATAGTGGGAAGTATTGAAGTCATCGTCCTGGAATTTCAGAAGGAAGCCTTTGATCTTACAATAATAACATTGTGTATTAGCTTAATTTTGGAAAATTATATTTCGGTACATACACTTAACTATTCAGATATGCATTCACAAGTAACAACAACAAGTGTGTTCAGCTTGTGTAAGCAAGTTTATTTTATAAACGTGTTTACGTTAAATAGTTTGGGAAGGTTCGCTCCATATATTTTCAATCATACAATGCAAATGTTTACACATTAAACATTTGTCTTAGTGATTGGTGATTGTTGTTTTAAAACGCATTAAATAGTCGACACTTACGTGTATTGTACCTTTTTTATTTACACCAGTATGCAATTCGCTTAATAATTGTACTTTTACAAACATTTATATTGTAAATGCATGGTGTTGAATTATTGATTTACATAATCATAGTTGCTGTTGCATTTTTAATTATTTTAAACTCTAAAAGATCAACACCAGGAACCATAATTACGAATTGCCAGTCATTCAATCTGCATTCAACCATGAAGACTGATGCAATAGTCGTTTTTCAGGTGCATTGGCTATTGACTTCAAAATAGTAAAATCGGATAATACTTCAACAACAATAACACAGGACGAAGTGTCTGCTATTAGCGCCATCAATGACAGTTTACATATCATTTGTAGAAAAAGCAACTTAAGTAATATGGTGGACTTTAGTATTATCAACTTGTACAGGATTACACAGAAAGGCGTGCAACAGCGTGCATTAATGCAAACTAGATTACCATCAGGTAATGGGTACAAGACTCCTTACCTAGCATCAAATGGCAGTGAAGGAATGCAAGTAGTTGGAAGCTACAATGACACAGATCCGAAACTTGGAATATCGTTACGAGTAGACACTCTTAGCTGTAATGATGAGCAAGCATACAAGTGCACGCTTGCGTATGGTCATTCTGTGGGTCAAAGTTATAGGAGCGAGGATGCTGACGTGAGTAGAAATCTAACAGTCTCAAGAGTGGTTGTCCTCCCATACAACATAGAGCTTACTGCATTCAACCAGTCCGCTGCTGGTATGCAAATACTGAACTCTGGCTTTAATTTAACCACTAAAGCATCCTTCATGCTTAACCATGTGGTTAAACTAACCTGCAAAGCAAATCTTGGTACTCACAGTAACGGGGTGATATTCTGGAGGAAACGCAGCATCAAAGCTGACAGCGGGTCTGAAAATTACAGTCCATACACGGGCGAACATGAGCAGGGTCAAGTCGTAGAGAATAGTTGTCAGTTTGAGAAAACGGACAGTATAACGTACATTATGACGGATCAAGACGCATCACGAACATCTAGCAATCCACTGCAGTTCCAGTGCTATATTGGTGTCCTTAACTCGACTGCTACACTTTCTGATAGCACAGAAAAGAATTTTTACATTCAAGTGTGTGAGTATTTTCCTCAGTGTTTTCGTTCATAACTTCAACTGGAACATATGAACATGGTGTCCGCGAAACGCGCATTATAGCTACGACAGCTATAAATCATTACATGTTCTTGTTTACAATGCGTTGTCTGCAAAACGTTTTATTGTAACATTCGCCAATAATAACTACATACTTTGTAATGCACATCAGAGACAGACATTACTCGTTAAATATATTATTTCGATACCATGTTTAAATCCAATACGATTTCAAACGATAACATACATTTGTTTTACAGCTACTGAGGGCGTCCCTAACACGACTACAATTGTCAACACAGGTAGGAGGGTGGTAAAAAACAACTGATATACATGTGGTAATGGGATAGTACTAAAAATGTTTTTGCAATGGTATTCACGGACAAAAGTAAATAAGAAAGATTGTAACTTATGCGTTTTTTTTATATTTCTAAATTAATGTACAGTGGCTGTTGTAAATTTTATCATTTTAATATTTGTTTTATTTTAACGGAAACAAGTTTTATCTACATTAATTTAGTTGATTTGTAGCATATTTATATATTTATTAACTCTATAGTCATATATTCAGAAAATTAAGTATTGGGCACTAAACCAGAACATAATACATGTGTGTGACAAAACGGTTGTGTTTCAGTATTTGTGACGGCAGATTATACAACAACGGTTGATACAAATGAAGGTACACAGTTTTACACATCTAAGTTCATATAGCTTTTACATAACACCTTATTCATACAGATGCGTATAATCTTCCGCTTTTTGAAAATGATAGTTTTGTGGATTTGACGATTGAAAAACAAATTGTAAATAAATAATTGTGGTCGTACTCAAAACGTTAAATATTGTCCTTAAATTGTGGTACAAAGGGGAAGTTTTTGAAAATAAACGTCCTTACATTCATCAAAGTTCAGACTGTTTCGTGAACATTATGCCGTGTTTCGTCTTTAGAAAGCTGTAATATTTTGACAAATGCTGGGTCAAATTTAAGAAATAATACGATACACATAAAACCATCGATACATAATATAACCTAATAGTGGGAAGTATTCAAGTCATCGTCCTGGAATTTCAGAAGGAAGCCTTTGATCTTACAACAATAAGTTGGTGTATTAACTTAATTTTGGAAAGTTATATTTCGGTACATACACTAAACTATTCAGATATGCGTTCACAAGTAACAGCAACAAGTTTGTACAGCTTGTGTAAGCAAGTTTATTTTATAAACGTGTTTACGTTAAATAGTTTGGGAAGGCTCGCTCCATGTATTTTCAATCATACAATGCAAATGTTTACACATTAAACATTTGTCTTAGTGATTGGTGATTGTTGTTTTTAAACGCATTAAATAGTCGACACTTACAAGTGGCTGTTGTAAATTTTATCATTTTAATATTTGTGTTATTTTAACGGAAACAAGTTTTATAGACATTAATTTACTTGATTTGTAACATATTTCTATATTTATTAACTCTGTAGTCATATATTCAGAAAATTAAGTATTGGGCACTAAACCAAAACATAATACATGTGTGTGTGACAAAACGGTTGTGTTTCAGTATTTGTGACGGCAGATTATACAACAACGGTTGATACAAATGAAGATACACAGTTTTACACATCTAAGTTCATATAGCTTTTACATAACACCTTATTCATACAGATGCGTATAATCTTCCGCTTTTTGAAAATTATAGTTTTGTGGATTTGACGATTGAAAAACAAATTGTAAATAAATAATTGTGGTCGTACTCAAAACGTTAAATATTGTCCTTAAATTGTGGTACAAAGGGGAAGTTTTTGAAATTAAACGTCCTTACATTCATCAAAGTTCAGACTGTTTCGTGAACATTATGCCGTGTTTCGTCTTTAGAAAAAAAACAACGTTTAATAAGGATTGCCATTTAGTTTACTGACTTGAAACAGAAGCTATTTCAGTTGTTGTAAGAATTAATAGAATTGTAATGTACCGGTATACATATGTGAAATTGTCATAAAAATACGCGCTAAGCGAGTATTTTTCTCATTTTAACAACATTTCCGAATACACAGGAACATAAATTAAATTAAAAAAAAAAACAACAATCAAAGTCCCAAAACACACAAAACACCAATTATCCTAAGTGTCCTAAATTACATACAGTTAAACAAATACTTTAAAAACAAGCATGTTTAGACTTATGCCAACTGACAGTAAGTGTGTGCGCATTGTAATTAGATCATTTAGTTATTATATCAATTTATGTTATCGTAATAATGCCACTTCAACGATGGCATGTAAAATCTGGTTGTAAGTAAATGTTTACGGTTTGCCTGTGGATATAATTCGCTGTTGTCACTGGTTTACAGTCATTCCGGAAGTGCAATATGTATGGTCGACATTGGCGTCCTTTAAATTATAAATGCTCCTTGATCAAAGTCGGGCATATTTTTCTTTTCCAGACACAATTTGTTTACTTTAAGATGATACGAATTTTGAAATTAATAATCACAACTTTTTTATATTTTGATATTTATGCTTATATGTTTTCAGTTATCCAATTGATGTCATATGTTCATATTCAAGAAATTTTATAAGATTTAATAGATAAAATATGTACAGGTTTTATTAATAAAATTCAATAATTTCTTTGGTGAGTTTTGTCACCAAATATTGCAGGTGATTAAGAATCAGATATTTATCAGCAAGAAAAATCATAAGAAATAATGATATTATTATTCCATCATTGTCTGTTGTCGATTACGAATTCATAGGAAAAGCCGAGTGCGAACAAAGAATGAGTTTGTTACCAGCGTGAATACTTGTACCGTACTTTATTTAATAACACATTATCGTATACACTTATTATGTTGACACTTACACAATCTTAGTCTCTCTGTATGTTAATTACGCTTTTTTTTCTCAATAATACGTCCTTCAATCTAAGATATGCATGCGGACAAGTTTTCAAAAGGTGTCAATGGGCTACACTAAACAACATGATGTCTACTTCATGCATATGAATTAGCTGTAATGACGTCAGATTAAACATTGATAAAATAGTATGACATGTTAATTAGTGCGCCAGAGAAAGTCTTATGATAACAAATACACAAATTGTAAAATTGAAATAACGTTTACGCTTTGTTAAATTGCTATCAACAATTAATATATTATAACGTTTTGATTCAGTATCAGTCATACCTTAATACATTTGTCTAATACGCGTTGAGTCACATTCACATTTCTGTTCACTTTTCTTACATTCTTTAGAACTTCATTTATAAAAGCCATTCTTTGGCCATCAAAAATAAATACATACGTGTCTTCTTCCACTCCTGTTTTTATTTATTACGGACGATGTGCATATATGGATATTCAAGCAAATGGGAATACTGTATTCAACTCCATAATCCGCTACATAAATAACACGGATTTTAAATGCAAAGGTTAAAAGAGAAAATTGCGGTTATTTTAAGGTGAAAAGACCGATCACGTTGCACTCATAGCTGGAGTTGCTGGTGGAACTCTAATAGCGTTGGCCTCGTTGGTGACGGCTGTTGTACTCATGAGAAAGTACCGAATGCGGTGCTCATGCGAAGAACGTGCAGTTGGTAAAACCTTCATTTAACATTCAAGTATATTTTCCACATTAGTAAATGAATAATGAGCCTTCCAAGATATGAGCAACAGAAGCTCTGTAACAAACAACACAACAATCTTCTACCGAGTAAATGCTGTCAGAGTTTTTGTATTAACCTAGCTAAAACGCTTTTTAGTTATAGCCATATCCAAATGTTCATGAAATGGAGATTGTTGTGAATTGTTTACATTTATATTAAGCACACAATTGGCATTACTTTATGTTAACTATGTGTAACAGTATTAGCTTAAAATCAAAGGTCAACAATCGTTACAGTAGTAATGTAGAATATATACATTAAACACATGTTAAATGCTTAATACTTGTGTTTACCGTGGCGCTCTTTAGACTATTATGAAAAGGTTTCAGACAATTTTAGTCTGTGACGCATTTTAACTTTTGTGAAGAAAATATTGTTCCAAAAACACTTAAATTGTTTATCAGTTGTACGCAAATTGTTCAAACTAATGTTTATATATTTCAGCGAGGGCGGAAGCGTATGTTATGTTTTGTAACCTTTTTTATCACTATGTCGATGACATATTGAATTTAACTACTATATGCAACATTTTACGAGGCATATCGACGGTTTTATCCTGAAATAAAAAACAATGCAGATTCTTTCATGTCGCACATGCATATTTATTTAGCAGCTACGCTTTATTCATTTTCTTCAGAACAAAATAATACACTGCTATTTTCTTCGATTCGCGTTCATATGGAATAGAATGCACACCTCCAAAAATTGCACACTTTGATAATAATTATTACATATTACCATTAGAAATCATGCCGATCATCATGGCATTCCAACATAATTTTCATCGAAATTACGCTTCTATTTCATCTCGAGATTTTTTAGCTCAAGCGACATGCGTTTCTGGAACAGCAGTTCATTGTTATAAAACTACATATTTTTCTGAGAGTCTATAAAAAGAAAACAAACGTGTTAAGTTTCCGTTTCACAAATATTTGTTACCAGATAACCATATTTTTTTAAACTGTATAACCTATCACCCGTCGACATGCCCCTTTACAATTAAGTACGTTTTATATTTAATCTCTTTTAACAACTTTGCTTCTAACTTTATGCAATAATTAACGAGTCTCTTTATAAGCATATCCATGCAGTTAGTCCATACACATACTACATTAGGCATGCGAATGTCAAACATTGTTATATTAAGAAAACAAAAAAAGTAAAATTGCGTATTATAGTATACACATTTGTTTATATTCTAATATACATGGTTTGCCATTCAATATTCTGACATAGCAGGCCACCAGAACCTGTAGCATTCTTGAATGGAAGGCATGAACAAGTACCAAACACAGAGATGCACTACTGTGACCTAGGTAAGCCGAGTATTACATTTGTAAAGGCACGGTTTGTAGGGCTATGGAACGAAAACCTGCGATGAACATGGGACGAATAACAACCTGCTAATTTCGCTATAGGTCAAATAAATTAATGATGTTTGATATTTTACTCTATTCACTTCATTTAAATACATTTTATTTGTTGTATATGCGTAAACCATAATCGTCAGTTTAGCAATTAGTCTGTTAAACAAGTTTAAACGCATGGTATAATGATATTATTCAATAAAAGCTTTCGCGATACCGATACAAAAACTAAAGCTTTATTTGACTTATACAGCTGTGAGCGACATCAAGTAAATGAACTCGTATTACGCTCAATCTGATATGCGTGTTTAATTTATCGAAATAAAAACATTTTGTTTCTTTAATTGTGTAGTATTTGCATTACAGCTGTGTTAATATTCAAAAAATAATATTTTCAGTATTCGCATTTTTTCATCCTGAACTATTTTAAAATGGTAACACTTTGAACGTACAATTTGTGGTTTGCTGTACATGAAAATTACTCCCGTTGTAATTTCAGAGTGTGTATTTAAAGTTATATCATAATTAATATTGTTGACAGAACTTAAAATTAAACATACAATTTGCCATTTGCAGACGATTCGAAGAGGTAAGTTTTGCGTAATCATATTACCACTTCTACTCCTACTACTCCTACTACTCCTACTCCTACTGCTCCTCCTCCTCCTCCTCCTCCTCCTACTACTACTACTACTACTTCTACTACTACTACTTCTACTACTACTACTACTACTACTACTACTACTACTACTACTACTACTACTACTACTACTACTACTACCACTACTAATGGTACCAGTCTCTACACCGTATTACTTTTATTGCTAAAATGCAATATTGGCACTTTGAAGATTTATTAACCTGCAAAAATTGAATTGAGTTACCCCCATTTTGTACAACTTATTGTGTCTAAAACAATTGTAAAATATATAACGGAAGGAAAAACATGTTCCAATCGAATTAAAAGCATTTGTGCGAAATTAAATATTTTGTTGTGCGGATCATCTCCTTTTTAGAAAAGCCTAATCTAATCTAGCAATCTAGATATATTATGTCACTTTAACATGCACTGAAACCTTTCAGGGAAGTTCCCACCGACACATATGAAAGCATTCAACGGTTTCATTGAGCTTTCAAACAAACGACACTTCAGTCATTGACTATAGTGCGATTAAGTTTCCGTTATCCTGTTGAAAAGAAGTAACGGCCAGGACCTTGTACTCTGACGTCAACCACCCCACTGTTGAATGTATATGGGCAGTTAACAATATGTTGGACAAATCGTGCATTAAATATTTAAAATACATTTTTAAATTATCACGCGATCGACGTATGGTCATTGCAATTAAATGTTTCCTATGTAGATTTTTAGTCTAGTAATATCTACTTAATCTTAAACATTGTCCAAAATAAATATCAAATGTATGGTTGGAAAAGAAATGCCTTTTTATAACCAGATAAGGTTCGTATACAGATGTCCTATTTTTTATCAATATATTCTAGTAAGATGTGTTTGTATCAAACTATTTTTACTCAATGTAATATTTTAACAAACGTTACATTTATTTGGACTGCAGTGTTATAACATATCCAGTATTTTGGACAATTTTCAAGAATTAGAAGATATTACTAGACTTATTGGTTTTAAAAAAGTGTTGAAACTTTGACATCAACGAGTTTGAGATTGTGACGTCGGTTATATTTTTCAAACAGAACAATACAAGTAAATATTACTACGATATCCATTTGCCAGAAAAAGGGTCGTTTTTGTTATATAATATTAAACTTGTATACTTGACACATGGTTCCGTGAACCTTAGATGTTAGCTCAATATGTAAAATGTGTTAAGAGAAAGAACAGTCGGTTGTTATAAGTCACAAAATGGATTGGGACAAATTCATTATGTGAACTTTTACTTAGAATTATATTGAACATTCTCTACCCTTAAATGGAATCAAAATCTTATTTTCTGAATTGATATTTGTTTTTACAATAAGTCATATTATCAACAACAAAAAATGAGCATGCATAAAACACTTATTGCTCTGAATATATTTTACAATACACTTAATTTACAAACTAAACCCTTAACCTAACAATTTAAATAAACATGCAACAATATAGATAAACAATCGAATTTTTTACATACACGTAATTAGCAATACTTAATAATGTGTGAGTTATTAAGATATATAATTGTTCTATGTTTAATCTTCATAAATCAGTTTTAAACTTGAAGTAAATCTGTGGTTGGAAATTGTTGTGTTGGAACCGAAGAATGCTCCTGACAAGGAATGTCATCTGAAACATAATGAAAACATTAAATAACTATAAAATCTTGTAATGGACAATATCTATTGTATAGTGTCTAACATACTTACTTTAATGATTTCAATGTTGAATCAATATATTCACTAAAGTTCACAATTCATCATGTGGTCTCTTAACAGCATCTTTTTTCGCATCTGATGCAATTCTTTGTCATGAGCAATCTTCTGTTCTAGCAGAGCAATTTCCAACAATAGACGCTTTTTTTCGAGACTGTGAAGATCTTCTTCAACACATTCTCTCGCTCTCTTTGAGACTGAAATGTAATTAATGTAATAAATATAATTAGTACATACCGTAGATTATAATGTGGTTGTTGAATACAATAGCCTTCAAAATTACAATTGTGTAGTCAAACCTATATTAAGCACAGTTTGAAGTTTTACAACATATGACAATATAAAATAAAAGCATGTTCATAAACCATTATACATGTGTCAGTGTTTAACTGTCTTCTCTGTTGCAGTTTAAAAAGAAACTGCATCCATTAATAATGTATGGTTTCAAATATAAAAGTTTTGACATCATAATCGTAGACATTGAACAAAAGTAACAATAGATGTACACCATGTCTACAAAGTATATAGTTTGTATCGCTTAAGACGCGATATATTATATTGGTGTGTATTATCAGCAATATCTCAAATCTACAGCTATAGGAAACTCAGTTTTATAGCTGGTTGTCTTTTTTGAAGTGTATATCATTTATTTAAAAATAAACTGAACAAATGCACACTATATTTTTATATTGCTGATTAGGAACATTAACATTTAAGTAGTGTTATGCATCCTTTATTTGTCAGAACCCGTTCTCAACACATGTTATTTATGGTTAAACGCATGTTCTGGACAGGTGTGTTACATATACGTCTTCTGTTAAGGCTAATTACTATATATTTACTGTGGTACAATTTCATTTAAATTGTAATGTTGAATGCATCTTTGAACATAAGTAATTACCTAATGCAATATTTTCTATTTTCAGTTATAATTGAATCCATGCAAAACAAACGATATTGTTTTAACAATAAAGTTGTCGTTAGATACGTTATGAAATATTGCTACACGTGAACATTCGTTACATATTCGAATCCTATGTACTTTAATATTGTTAACAGTTGTTGAAATACTTACACACTTTAATGTAGAAATCCTTTACCGTGCTCTCGGGAAGGGTAGTGGCTACGTTAGGAATACTAATATAGCATTGAAATTGCAGAGCATTGCTAGATGTTCGGTTTGCGTCCTCATCCGTCATGGTGAAGAGAATGCTGTCAGTTTTCTCAAACTGACAACCATTAGGTATTACTTGACCCTGCTCATGTTCGCCCTGGTCTGGAATATATTTGACCAACCCACTACCAGTCACAATGTTGCATTTCCTCCATAAGATCATCCCGTTGTTATGGGTTCCAAGAATTGCCGTGCAGGTCAGTTTAACAACCTGACCACTCATGAATTGAGCCATCACAATAGGGTCATTTCCAGAGATGATGCTTTCATTTATCGCAAATGGGGATGACTGGTTGTATGCTTTCAATGTCATATTAGAAGGAGGAACTGAAAAGTCCAACATAACACTGTAAATGCATTTAGTTGGAGCAAACAAAATTCATTCGTAGCTCTAATTTGCTTTAATAATGTAAACACTTTTAAATACACAACTTTAGAAAGTTGAATGTCAAGTAATATAATTATTATGTATTATAACAAAATATGTATATATACTAATAGGCTTTTTTGATCAAACGTCATGCAAATGCGAACGATTTGTATAACCATGGCTTTGCAGCAGGGATGGAAGTTAGTGGTTGCCCGTTGTAAATTTATGCACATACACATACATTTCAAGTCAGCATCCCAAACATGAGACTAGCTTTTTGAAAGACTTGAACAAATTCAAGCAATCAACCAGCTTCATGTCTGGGCAACCAACTTTCATCCCTGGTGTTTCGGTGATGTATTATTTCAAGCATGCCAGACAACTCTGAAACTGAATGAGGGAAAGATCTATATTAAAATATCATAAAGCAGAACCCTGCCCTTTTTAGGATCCCTTCTGCCGTTCTATGTTGGTAAAGAAAACCAGATTTATGTGTAAATCTATTGCAATTTAATATATGTTCAGTCTATTCATGAGTCACAATACCATATCTGGGCACATGGTCTATGATGTTGGAACTAAAACGAGATAACATTCCAATTAACTTGAAAGTCAACGCCACTTTAGTACTGAGTCTGAAATTCTTACTGACAATAAGGAAAACAATTTAGTTTGTTATCTGCTAGCTAACCGACCCTGACTTTAAAAACAATAGCCTCATGTTTTCCCCTTAAATTGGAAAATACCGCTATTACGTCACAACAATACATTTAGACACATATATTATTCTTGAAGGTGCATACCCCATATATAATTATTTATAATTCAAGACGTTCTCTTACACAACTCGTTGTAAATATAGCATTGACTTATGAGACTCTTTAATTCAAACTTGCCATAGTTCTTCAGGTCTAAGTTCGAACATTTCAATACAGTTGACCTCGTGGCATTACGACATCATAACAATATATAACTTCACATTACCTAAAATTTTAAAAAGCAATGTATGCCTAACGATAAATGAGTTTTAGAATTTCATAAACACAAAAGTTCGCCGTTTTTCAGAAGTTTCCACACAGGTACATTGTTTGCGTGACGTCATAAAGTGAATTGTGTGATTTTATTCCTCGATTTCACATCCTATCCAGACGAGGGTATTCCCATTGAACATGCGTAAATCATGTTATACGATGTGCGCGCAACGACTGAGTTCAACATATTTAAACTATTTTCTGAAAATCGGGCGAAAGTGAAACATAATTTCTATATATAATCAATTTTGCATTGTCTGCATAAAAATCACGATTTTATTTACTGCCATAAACAATCATTGTTTTGACACATAGTACTGACTCTTCTTAACCTCACGTGATATAATAACAGTCAATGGTAAGTTATATTTGACATAACATCGTTTATATGAAAGACAGTGCTCAGGTCTATGGCTTGCTTTGAAGTAGAAGTATTTATAGGGCTCAAATTAAGGAGTAAATAAAAGCCCCATAAACAAATATTTAACAAGAAACACAATGCTCTTGTTACATTTTTTGTGGTACAATATATTCATGCTAATGTACCAATTAAGTGTTCGTGTGTCGTATGAATAGATGTCGTTGCGGGAAATTTTAATGGAATATATTGTACCACAACACATAAAAAAGAGCATTCTGTATCTTGTTAAATCTATGTTCCTAGACCACATCTAGCGTTGAAATTTGATTCAGATCAAGATAGAGGATATAGGGGCAGAATATTGATTAACACAGCCAGACATACATAAAGATCTAAAAAACAGCCTTCCAACCGACCCATGTATTTTCAATATGTTATAGGAATCAGACTTAGTTGTTAGGAATAAGGGTTCATATTCTAGATTTCCCTCCAGGA
The DNA here is from genome assembly GCA_007657795.1 of Dreissena rostriformis. Taxonomy (NCBI): domain Eukaryota; kingdom Metazoa; phylum Mollusca; class Bivalvia; order Myida; family Dreissenidae; genus Dreissena; species Dreissena rostriformis. Next base: position 47,135 of record VMBQ01005058.1, on the reverse strand, counting down.
TCTTGTGCAATTTTAACGGCTTTGTCAGAGTACAAGCGCAGTTTCACATGAAAGAGTGTAATGTACATGCATGCTTGCACTTTGGTCTAGAGATATAAATCGTATCAATATATTCTAAGTTGATTATTCATTTAAATTTTGAAATCACATTTATAACAGTGATTGACAAAAGTAGTCATTTATTGAGTTAATACAAATATGTACCTGAGACTCTTTGATTTTCTGTTGACATAAGCATTATCAACATTATATTAGATATCACCATACACGAAGTAAGTGTACATATCGCCGTATGCAAGCAATATTAACTGACACGTGTAGCTTTAAACGTATGTTTATATTAAGCAAATAAAACATAATTACCTGTAACAGTTAGATTTCTGCTCAAATCTGCATCTCCACTTATATAGTTTAGACCCATAGAATAACCGTAGGTCAGCGTACACTTGTACGCGTGTTGATCATTACAGTTCAGAGTTTTAACTGGAAATGATATTCCAAGGGTCGGATCTGTTTCACTGTAGCTTCCAACTACTTGCATCCCTCCAGTGCCACTTGCTACAAGGTATGGAGTTTTGTAGCCATTACCCGTTGATATTCTAGTTTGCATTGTAGCTATCTCTTGCTCACCACTCTGTGTCATCCTGTATAAGTTGATGATAGTAAAGTCCAACATATTTGGAATGCTGCTTTTTCTACAAATGATCTGCAATCTGTCATTGCTAGCACTGTTAGCAGACACCTGATCATTATTTAGCAATGATGAAGTATTATCTGGTCTTATTATTTTGAAGTCAATAGCCAGTTCACCTGCAAATAATTGATAATTACGCCAAGCGTGAAAATATAACAATTTATATTGTATGTTTTGTGACGATTTAAAAAGGGCTTACTAGAAATCTTTATTAGAATAATAACATCAACACAATGTTGCCAGTTCAAAAGTGTTAAGCCAGGTATGATTGATATCTATTCACACATGAAATTGCATGTGATATACCCCTAAAAGTTACATCATACAGAACGAACAAAGGGCAATAACTCGTATTTAGGATGCATTATACTTCTCCTTGTTGATATTTATACACCCACGAAGTTTCATCTTTAAATCTTATATACTTTCTGATATCTAGCCATGACAAGTTTGTGGCAGACGGACGGACGAACGGACGGAAAGACGGAAGGACACATCCAATTCTATATCAATTCGCCTTTGGCTTAGTATGCGAATGTAATCATGAATATACATTATACCATAGCCACATGCATTGTATTGAAACAAGGAGGGAGCTAACCATAGTTTCAGGATTTGAACTTAAATGACTACTATTTAATCACCTCGCAAAAAAGTGAAAATATATTTTTGAACCATTCCTTTGTTAGTATTGTTTAACATTTATTCTTTTTTTTTTTTTTTTTTTTAATTTATAAATTACATAAATAAATTTAACGTATCGCATCTAATTAAATAATTTTTATTGCATTTCTTAGTAAATTAAACAATGTACTTCAACCAAGCATAGTTTTGTTGGAAGAATTATTATTGTTATACAAAAGGTTTCATTTTGGGTTAAACTCGTACGAACGGACTTAAGAACTAACGGACAGACGAATCGCTATATGCCTCCAGCATCAGAAGATTCATGTAGGGCATAAAAAGCTAAACGCTTATGCAAATTGTGCTGCTCGTATTACGTAGCTATTTTAAGATGTGCCTATTCGTTTGACATACAATAGTCGGCATTGTGAGACTAAGTAAGTAAGAGGTTGCCATATAGGTACTGGAGCTAAGAATACAAAACACATTTTAAACAGAGGTTACAATTTAGTTCATGAAAGATGGTCTTGTTTTAAAAATTAACCAAGAGATAAAACCTACATGTAGGAAAAAGGATGTAATCCAGTCAATTTCGCTATACAAATGCGATAACAGTATTTGTTTGATATCTTTCATATCTTAACCGTGCAAATAAAGTGAATTAAGACTAACGCATGTTACTTATGATTGCCACAGATCGTTTTCAAACACGTGCACACGCACGACGTAAAATATATATTTAATATGCATAATATGCATCTGTATCAACACTAGGCAGACTTCCATATTACTACCAAGGCACGGATGATAACATTCTTAGAAAGACATTAATTAATATTTAAATTTACCTTGAGAGTGGCTAACTCCGAGTCTTCCAAAAACAACCAGTGTCCAAAAACGAAATGTACCATTTTGTAAATAATCCGGTTCCAATTTATACTCTTCTTGTTTTTGAACAACGCAACAAGATAGTCGCACGTTTAAAGTGTCACACTTAATTGTACACTTTATTTATGAGACTTAATGTGCACAGTGATTCAGGCATCCGTGTTCCCTATCTATCAATGTTCACAACTTCCTGTTAGATTTTAAGGCGACTATTACAAATTCACATGGACAAATAGGAATGCAAGATAAAAATGCAGCCTACTGTTGGTGTTTTTAAGCGTTGAAATATTGTATTATCTTTAACCGAGGTCATGATGAAATAGATAAAACGTACCAGCCACGCATTACTGAGAGTTACGTGGATTTAAGGTTTAAGTGTGTGTGTTGTCTACTTCTACTAACAAGTTATGCACTACAGCGTAAACAATCATTTAAACTTGGCAGTATATGATCTGTAACACAATACAATGATATTATGAATACACAATTTGGAGCATTAACATGGTTATTCGGAATTATTTTTCACCATAAAATATTTCTGTCTTTGCAAGGTACCTACATAGTTCAGAAGCACATTTTTGCTATAACATTGCCATACCAACTAGAAGAAAAACGCTAGATTTAGCCTCAATATACTTGACATTACCTTAATGACCCAAAATTCCACTCAAAGTCGAGATTTTTACAAAGTATTTTTTTTTCCCAAAGAAGAAAGTCTGTATGCGAGGCAATTAACCAGAGGATCTATAAATATGCCTACTAACCATATATATATAGGTGCATCAAGTAAGTCGGCGAGTTTACGAGTGTTCTCCTCGAAAAGTGAATTGAAACATTATTTCCCAGTTTTCTGGATTTCTAAACACACTGGCAATCGAATCATGCCAAAAGGTCGTTTCATAAATCAGACAATTTATTAGTCAAAGTTATTTCCGGGTATATGACTTAGCAGCGTTAGCTAACTGAAGCCCAACCTGCATAGCATGATTTAGAATACCATCTTATTTCTACAATAAACGCAGATATTTTTCTGTCAGTTTAAATTCGTTTACTCTTCAAATTTTGCTAAAGAATGTCATATTTTTAGCTAAACAATGAAGTTATGGAAACTTACTTAGCCTTAAATCATAGAATGATTTAGAATACCACCTAATTTCTACAATTAGCGCAGATATTTTAAAGTCAGTGTTAATTCGTTAACTCTACACATTGTGCTGCGCCCCATGGACGTAACGGTGCAAGGTCTGATTTATCCCTGGTAAAAGTATCACGATATTAGATATGTTTACGGCGTTAACGCAAGCACATACTTATTACGTGGGTTATACGTTCTTCAAAGTTAAATATATAATATATAATATTATAGATATATTAAGGCGGACATATTGGAACTTCTTTACAGGGTTTAAAACCATTCTGCATAATTACGACAGTAAATAAAATTGTGTTAAACACATGTGTTCGTATGCGAGTTGCAATCCATACTTGATGACAAAAGTGTATGAAATAAGGATTGGCATTTACACATTAAGTTTTTTTTAAAGATGTCTGGAGGCTTTTTGTTGATTGTAATTATGATTGGAAATGTTGGATATATCCGAACTGGAGATAACAACATTGAGTACACATTGATATAAATCACGATTACAAAGAATGTTTATAATTGTATATTGCGTTCCCTGTACATTTCGCATACTTATTTCGAGGTCGTTTGAGGTCTTTCTTAGCCAATGTCATACAGTTTACATCTCTGTTTTACAATTAGTGTTTATTTGGTACTTATATCTAGTGATTATCCCTATATCTAAAAAATCTGACAAAATCAGATCTACATGAAATTCATGTGTCTGTCAGAGGGTTGGCATTGCTTATATAATACGGATCCAACAATGTGTAAAATAAACAAAGTTCATACCATCTTTGCAAACTTTTTGTAGCAAATATGCCGACGGTGCTTTTAATATCAATGGTAAAAAAGAACTATGTACTAAGCTGGAGCTTATATTCCAACATATATAAACAATAAAACATACAATTGCAAAAATCAAATACGCTGCTTTGAATTATATTATTGTTCCGTTTTGTTCTTAGAAGTGTCCAGTTTCCTTGCATGTATACCGCAAAAGTACTTAAAAAGGCACAAAATAAAGTTTCGATCCTTTTGTTCCAGTAAAATACACACACAAGAAATAAGAATAGTTTCAAACATTTCATATTGCACATTCATTACTGTCTGTAAAAACGCAAGTCATTTATGATCACTTAAAGCAAAAGCGGTCATATCATGTTAGTGATTAAAATGCATCATTTATAACCCATTTAATATAATAAATTAGCATGTTGGACTTGGTATGTAATTATCCGGTATTAAAGCATATGGATAAACAATAAACATATTAATGTTGTTTTCACTATGTATCTCTTTGGTGAGGTCGTTAACGTTCGCGTCGCATCGCTTACAGCAATGTTTGTAATGTTTGTGTTCTTTGTTTTATCCGTTTTAATGTGCGTATGTTTAATTTGATCTTGCTGTAAGAAAGTTGTTGTTTTCTGATATTTAGGTCGACTTTAAGTGTTGTTTTGTTATTAAACTAGTTCAATTATTCGCTTTCTTAATTAATTACAACTCGTACCAGACGGTGAGGCTGACATTGTTGCTGGATAAGTTTTACAACTAATGATGATCTTAATACAATTGGTATTTTGAAACGCACTATTTTGGTGAGCAATCAGTATTGTTAATTGGTTATATTAAACATCAAATAAGCATACCAAAGTCTAAATATATTGATTTGTATCGCGGGTTAAATAGACGTTTAAATTACCGCTAATAGCCTCCACTCCACACAGATTAATGTCCGCGATTACAACAAAACAATAATGCCAATTATCAAAACCTATTCTCTGTTTGTAACAATTGATGTATTACACAATAGATTAAGCATGACCCTCGTAAATATTCCGTTGAAATCCGTAGCCGATTTTAAATTTAGACAATACAGATAATGCATTATTGAAATTTGAAGAAACCTCTGTATATTCGACCAACCGATAGCCCAAACATAAATGCACACAGTTAAGTGGTTGTTGTCGAGTTCGACTAAGTTTTTTTAATATTCGAAATGAATGTGTACATCAAGTGTATGATTTTTGTTTGAATTTCTCATTGATACATTTTTCATCATAAATTTGATAGTTTGTATACATACAATAATGAATTGAGAGTTAATGTGAATGTGTTATTCGTAACTTTTACTGCTATTAGATATACATGAAAGTGAAACATATTTAAGATTTATATTATTCTGTAATTATTCATGAAGTATTCATAATAAACAGTCAAAACGAGTTACACTGTTAAAAAATAAAGAAAAGCTGAACTCGAACGTATGACAATCGGTTAACGAGCCAAAGATTGATTCACTGCACAACCGCATCAGGGGTAAAAGTTATGCCATTTTTTTATGTATCGTCGTGACGCAAGAAACTATTTGTATTGATGTCCTAGATTTCCTTACTTAAAATGTCAAAGGATGGGCAAAGAATGGATTGGGGCTATGTTGAGTATGTCCAATAATACTGGTTCATTGATGTTTAACTTGGTTTATAGACACGATATTGATTCCCACCGTTGTAGTTGCATGTTTGTTTAAGGAGGCGATATCATTTATTGACAGTATGTCGAGTGTTAGATTCGAAAATTATATTATATGTTCGATGACAAATGCATATAATGTATTTAAAAACGTTTTCTGGTTAACCTTTTACAGAAAATAAAACAGGTTAAGCGATCGTTCAGTAGGTTAAGACAGACAGACAGACAGACAGACAGACAGACAGACAGACAGACAGACAGACAGACAGACAGACAGACATAAATTAACGAGACATTTCTCGTTGATTCTCGTTGAAAGTTGTTTATATCGTCGTGGTCTCTTGCAGATGTAGGTCACATGAGCTAAATCATATTTAAATTCAAAACAATGTCCTTCTCTGAAACCAGGCATATTAAATATTTCGTGTGTCACATCGTCGAGTGGTCTTCTACTAAGTTTGTATCCAATAATGCTACTAGGGTCAACAACGCCCGCCCTGTGGGTTACTTGTTATCCCAATGTATTTATAGTGAAAATTTTAAACAGCTTATTTTCTGAAACCGCAAAGCTGAGAGGTTAAATATTTTAAATATACCTTAAAATGGTGGTTCTCTGCCAAGTTTGTTCAAATCCAGCCCCTGATATCAAAACCTTTGATATTAAGATTGATAAAGACTTAAATATTTAAACAATTTTTAAAATCTTCTCTAACTCAAACAGGTTGACTAATAATAATTTATTATGTGGTGCGTAATACCATATGTTGGTCCTCTGCCAAGTTTGTTCTAATCATGCCCCTGGGTTCAAAATTGGCCTTGCCATAGGGGTTACATGTACTTATATTCCTTAGTGCAATCTTTGAATTTATTCTATGAAACCGCATGGCCCAGAGGTTTGTCTTTGTCATGTGACATCTTTTAGTGGTCCTTTGCTAATTGTTTCTTTTAAATCATGTCCCTTTGGTAAAAAACTAGACACGTCTCAAGAATCAATAGTAATGCTATAGTTAATAAATCTTTCAAACCGGAAGGGCCAAGTAGTAAATATTTGATATTTAACTTTTTTGAATGAGTTTCCCCTACTAATTAATACTGATTTGTATATACTTATTAAGTCAATATTTAAAAAAATCTTATTCTCTCAAACCGAAAGGGTGAGGGGTTTAATATGTTGTGTGCAACATGGTATGGTGCTAACTTGTTTTTGATGTATATAATGAAAACTTATGTTTGTTCTAATACGTTCTCAGGCCAAAACAACCTAGATAAAACCAATAGTTATTTCAAAAACATCATCAAGTCTGCCCATAACAGTTTATTTTCTGCTAATATCAGGTGAGGAACTTATGGCCTTTCAGCCCTCTTAATTCTGTATGTGATTTGTAATAAACGACAGAACAAAATAACGCTAGAAAAAGTGTTTAAAATATTAAATGCAATACCAAAGCAAAACATCGAACATGGAAACATCAGTTTCAGGTTCAACCAGTGTCAGTATTTTAATTCCCTTAATGGAACTGTCGAAACATATTTAGATATATGTGGATTGTTTTGCATGGGTACATACTGTTATTGGTCTTTTCAGTCCTGCCTTCCAGAATTGAGTTGAAAGCATACAACAAGTCATCATCATTTGCGATGAATGAAATCCTCAACACTGGAAATGATCCCACCTCGTTGGCTCAATTTAAGATCGGTCAAGAGATAAAACTGACCTGCAAGGCATTTCTTGGAACCCATAACAACGGGATGATCTTATGGAGGAAGAGCAACATTGTGGCTGGTAGTGGGTTGGCTTCCTACCTTCCAAACACTGGCGAACATGAGGTGGGTCAATTGGTACCAACTGCTTGTCAGTTTGAGAAAACAGACAGTATCACGTACAACATGACGGATCAAGACTCCACCCGAACGACCAGCAATCCTCTTCAATTCCAATGCTTTATAAGTGCTCCTAGCTCTCCTGTCACTCTTCCTGAGACAACTGTTCAAAATTTCTACATGAAAGTGTGTAAGTACTATTCTTAGTTCTGAAGCAAAACTGACTAGCATGGACACTTTCAAAGACTTAAATGCATGCTTGCTTTATTGCATGATCGTGATCATGCTGCTTGCAATTTGAATGAACATATATCTCGTTACATGGGATTTTTCAGCTTATATTACAGACCAATCTTTGGCTACTTCAAAATTCTAATTAAGTAAAAAAAAAATACACAAATTTAAAAAAATCAAACTTGGAATCAAAAATTCATATTAATTACATTTTTCATTGAACATGTGTTCATTATTGTTATGCTCCCTTCGAAGAAGAGGGGGTATATTGTTTTGCTGGATGAAGGTCGGTCGGTCTGTGTGTCTGTCGGTAGACCAGCTTGTTTCCGATCAATAACTTGAACGGATTGACCGATTGGCTTGATACTTCACATGTGCATTGGCTTTGGACAGTAGATGACCCCTATTGAAATTGGGGTCAGTAGGTCAAAGGTCACTGTCACAATAAGTGCCAAAATCGTTTCAGATCAATAACTCTTAAACGAATTTACCGATTGGCTTGATATTTTACATGTGCATTGGCCTTGGAAGTAGATGACCCCTATTGACATTTGGGTCACTAAGTAAAAGGTCAAGGTAACTGTCACAATAAGTGTGAACATCGTTTCCGATCTATAACTCGTCAACAAATTGACCGAACGACTTGATACTTCACATGTGCATTGGCCTGGGAAAGTAGATGATCCCTATTGAAATTGAGGTCACTCGGTCAAAGGTCAAGGTCACTGTCACAATAAGTGTGACGATCGTTTCTGATCAATAACTCGTCAACCAATTGACTGATTGACTTGATATTTCAGATGGGCATTGGCCTTGGACAGAATATGATACCCTATTGAAATTGGGGTCACTAGGTCAAAGGTCACTGTCACAATAAGTGTGAAAATCAATGCTCTGTTTTGTGGCATATGTCTCTGACTGCGGAATTCTTGTTAAATATGGTTTCAATACGATAATTATATGTGCCAGTCATAGAAAAAAGCACGAGTCTTTATTGTGGTACTGGGAAACTTGGAATAAATTTGCATTCTCAACGAGAAACATTTTTTTTAATAGATTTGTACAAAGACTATAGCTCTTCGAAATTACGATTTTGCTCCAACTTTGTTTTCTCAGCTACAATGATCACACTGTCGTTATACGTATACTCTTCTATAGAAGGATGTATTTGCTCCATTGATAAAACATGTGTAATAACATGGTCTTGCATGCAAAGCTACTAATGTTGATGACTAAGCTTGTACTTGTATGATTTCAGCGAATGTAAATGAACCCAACACAGGGGGCTTGGCTACAGCAGGTAAGCAGCAAATACATTGTCTTAATAATTAAAAATATAATTTCCTACTATGCAAAAAAAATAGCTCCTGACTCAAATGTAAACAAGTCAGACCAGGGTTTTTTCTGCTGTGTAAAAAGGCCGTAAAAAAGGACCCAATCCCCAAGCAAACGGACCCGATCCCAAACCAAAATCATTTTTTCCCCCTAATTTCAGGCCAGGAAAAACCTTGATGTTTCAATATTTGTTGATAAAAAAATCCCAATTTGTTTCATTTTTTTGATAAAAAATTACCAAGTTTACCATTTCATCGATTTAAAAAATCCCAATTTGACCAGACTCCTTTTCTCAAAATGGCTCAAAAAAACCTGAGTCCCATATTTTTATATTGACAACCACATTGAGATTTTGGCAACAGTAAAGAAAATATTATACATCAGTTGTACAATTATATTATTATGTTATAATGATAAATCTTGTCTATAGAAATACAAGTTGTGTTCATCATCATGTGCACATTCCTTTTATATTATGTTTAAACCTAATTGAATTTTGATTGCATTGAAAGCCTTATAATACTTATTGAGATGCTCTCAAGTCCAGATACATTTCTGGGTGGAACCAGTATATGGTGTCTTTGAAGTAGAACTTGAGAACGCTTCCATTAGGGGATTGAGCATCCTGATCACTAGGCACACACAATCAACTAAGCCACTGCAGTCTTAATTATTTCCTTTTTATTTTTCAGTATGTTTTTATCTTTTTTCTCTTCAGTGTATGAAAATAATTGTGTTGTATCATTTGAAAAACAGGCTTGACTTTTGTCTTTACATTAATGATTCTATGATACTGTTTCAGCTTGGCAATTTAATGACTATTTTATGTATGTATTCCAATCAGAATATACATATGTAGGGCACATTTTCATACCAAGGATTTGCTGGATTCATACCATGGAGTTCTACCAAAACCTGGGGAGGGTCCAGTCATAAGGGAACTCTGCTGTATAATTAATATTATTGGAAAAGTACATACATTAAAAAACAAATCGTAGAAAATAACGACTAATCTGCCCTTGCTATATATGCAATAAGGTGCAAGTCCTTTGATTTTTGGGGAGGAAAATATTGCAACATATTAGGTAATTGGGAAAGAACAAACATATGAAGTTTGCTTGTTTTTTTGTGTGTGTGCTTTAATAAGTGCTTGAGTTTTACAGAAACAAATATTTCTTTGGCTGAACCCATTATTTTCTACCTCTGTTCAGGGTTTTTTTAAATTAAAAAGGCCATAAAAATTCATAACCTGCCTATATGCTCTGAATTTTACTCCAATATATGGTGTGTCAAACCTCCTGGCATGTATTGAATCTAAGTAACAAAGCTATACAAATGTTAAACATGTTTTTGTCACTGCTGGACATTCTAGGCAGTGGTGACGCAGGAGTTATTGCTGGGGCGGTCATCGGGTCACTGGTCGGCATCGTGATTATAGTATTGCTTGTATACTTTCTGTGGTACAGACGACGCGCCGGGGGAGACGACTGTAAGTGCTGATGAGGGGTTTTCACAAGATATGCATATATATGCAGAAATGGCATAGTCGACAACATTGGATTTGAATGTGCAGAGTATTATTAATTGTATAAACAAGTTTTAAATTTCCTTCAAGAAATTTGGATTCATGATAAATTACAATATGACATTAAAATGGTTTTAAACGACTCAAGTCTACTGTTTGAATTTCTAAATTAATTAGATTTTACATCAAATTATGCATTTATATAATATATTTTTAGTTCAGTGTACTTAACAATGAAATTTTAAGGATACTTACTCCTCACTACAATGGAATTTATTCTAACAGAAATTCTCTGTTTTTGAATCCAATGCGTCCGCTATTGCCATTGTAATACGATAGTTACGTTAGCTGTAAGTGAGTCAGTTAATGCTTTCAAGTTTTGCATGCTTTTCAGGATCGACTGTCAATGTCGGGGCCATTATCGGGGGTGTTATTGGGGCATTAGTGGGTATTATAATAATAGTTTCCCTCGTGATGATTTGGAAACACCGGCAGGGCCCGGAAGGAATGTGTCCGGGAGGGGAATCTTGTAAGTGTGTGTGTTTTCACCTGGTTGGTATTTTGGGTGAAAAACAACGGCTTGGTTTGCGTTTTGCGAGTTAGTGTGTACACTACTTACAGCGATGTTGTAGAAGTACTTTGTGTATATTGCTTGCTATTTGCCATGGTCCTTTTTAGTATTGTTGTTCTATGATTTCTCCTTTGGCAACATAAGCCTTATCCTGACAGTTTTCTTTTAATACAATTATTTAAATTTGCGTTTCAATTTTCATTTACTGCTTTCTTTTATTTTTTAAACCTCTTTCGTTCTGTGTATATTGTGAGTGTCCCTTCAAATTTATAATAATGCGTTTGTTTGGAATATGCTTAACGTTTGTGACACTTCAGCATAAATGTCTGAGAACCAAAACATTTAACAACTCTAGCCTTTAATTACCTATACAGACATGCATGGTGAAAAAAGCTTGGTCTGGATTTGGCCATGAAAAGGCTGGAAATGGATATAACATTTGTATGTGTGTATATAATACTAAAGAATGGGACACTGTATGCTTAAAAAGTGCTTTTGAATGAATATGTATAGCATGGTACAGCTAATATTAAAGCAATTAAAACATGTCGGGCTACAAGTAAACAATTGTTACATGACTGGCTACAAGTAATTGTCCAAATAATATATTGTTCTTTTAAGGTACCCAATATTCATGTTCGAATGATTAATACGATAATATATTTTTAATATTCAATTCATAATAGGTGTTCAACCAAACATTTCGTAAACAATCCAATACCTTTTTAATTGGTTATGTCTGGTAAAATTTGTATCGTATTCATCATGACTTCAAATGGCTTAAATGCATCGGTAATAAAAGATTTAACACTAAATCGGGCTTGAATATTTACCCAAATAGCTATTTGGACCATTTTAAAGTGGTTTTATAGGTATTAATGTGTTTTGTGCGCTCATTTTATCATATTTATTATTTTATTTCAGACACAACTAAGGAGGAGCAAGGGTACGTATTGATGGTTTCATTCTTATAAAAAAAATACAATAACAAACAAACGAAATTCAACATTAAGTCATTTGTACGAAAAGGTCGAGATGACATACTCACTTAAATTGATGATTTCCAAAACAAAAAATCGATGGTTCGATCACCGTTACGGCCACATAACTCGTGTGGGGATCGGTCATAAAATCGTTTCAGAAGGGCAGTTCTCAGTTACTGACATGTGTGTTTCTACTTAGTACTGGTAAAAACCTGGTAACCCAAGAAAGTGTGAGTTCATTTACTGACCGCCATGTTATGACTGAATACTGTTGAAAACACGAAGAACTCAACAAACAAACAAACAACTTAAAAACATATTTTTTATGTACATGTATTTAGGTTTGTTATTTCTCAACTTTCAGGGGGTTGGGACATCAAATAGCACCTGCTTATTTATTTCTACTTAAGTGGAGGTCTTGGACAAAAGTGGAATGTCGGGGCATCTTTTTCCTAGGGTCACATGTCTAGTGTCACAAACGTAGTTCGGAGTTTTTACATCCGAAATAGGTGACAATAAGTCAGTTTTAACCTGGCGAATGGGCAACTGTCCCGGAAAAGAATAATTAACTGCATTCACATGGTGCTATCTTTATTAAAATCTTAAGTAAATATATAAAATGTCAACTTCTCATTTGCTCGGATACTTTCAGTAAACGATGAATGATCATCATTTGCAAATGTTAATTCGACTATTTTTATCCTAAGTGGGTAAATTTGGGGTCAATTGATAAATGGATAAGCTCTTCGAAACAGATTTGTGGTAACTGGATTCCGTGTTTACAATTAAAAAAAACTTTAGAGATACATTTGGGAGAATGTGAAAATCTGCCAAGCGGCTTTTTCAGGAGAACTTTGGGTAGGGGAACATATTGCAAAACAGGTTTTGGAGAAAATATTAATACAAAGGTTTGGACAAATATTGCAATAATTGGTTGGGGAAAACTAGTGTTTCAATGATTTGGAGAAAAGAATTGCAGCACAATTAATTTAACAGCGGTTTCGTGGCATGGGGGTGAGAAATCATTATAGTATGGTCTATCGTCATATGAAAAGGCAGAATTTTAAAGATAAATTGCTCTAGGTTTTATTTTATTGGCTGCAATTGAGCTACACTGTATGTATGGTTTTATAATGATAACATAGATGTGGGGAAAATTGAAGAACACTTTAAAACACTAAATAAATCAGCTATAATGTTATTATAATGTGTAGTTTTGGGTTTTTTAATAGTTTGAAAGTATTGATTATGAAATAAGGGAGTTTTCAAACTTGTGTTTAACGATATTTCAAATGAAGTTTTTTTCTGTTAACAGAAGAATTATGGTCTGTATTGTAATAATGGTATTCATAATGACTACAATGAGTATCATCTTAAACAATACTCATCGTTTCATATTGTGGGGCATCATGCACACCCGATTAGGACATATTACTGATTAAAATTGTATTTCCCATTTGCATTTTAATCCTCAACCATTAATGTGTCCTTGAAGCCCCTATAACGCTCAAAATCAACGAATATTTCGTAAAATATATCGGGTAATAAATTTAACATATAAACAATCACAAAAAGTGCTCCTTATAGCAATAGCCAAAATTTCAACGCTACATGTGGACTGCTAACATAAATTTAACAAGATACAAAATGCTCTTTTAAAAAAAAGTGATACAATATATTCAACACATGTTCATGTTCCAATTTAGTGTTCTTGTGTCGTATGAATATATATCGTTGCGGGAAATTAAAATGGAATAGTTTGTTCCACAAAAAAATAATATAAAAAGCATTTGGTATGTTGTTGAATCTTTGTTACCAGACAACATCTAGCAGTGTGCAAACAGGGTATACAAGTATAAAAGGATATCGTTCCTCATCGGGTGGGCTTGGGTGGGGCTTGTCCCCACCTGATGGAATTCGAAAATTTCACGTTTAAGATATGGTGCAATTAAAGGTATAATTCGGTGTAGTGTGTTAATGATATTTTTGTTTTACTTTGTTGCAAAACAAAATATTTACAATGGACACATAATACACATATTGGTCTCAAAATAAATACTTTATTCATTTAAATGTTCATACCATTCGCGAAGCAATTGAAACAGATCTTCTAACATCTGTGTGCTAGTATCAACATAATTTTCTAACTTAAACAGGACCATGTATGGACATTTCTCTGGTTGTGTGAATCTAATCGGACAGTCTTCAGTTGAGAAATAAGGCAGATTTTAAAAGTCTGCCAGAGTTTTTTTTTTTTTTTTTTTTTTTTTTAAACTTTAAAACTTAAATATGTTTTTTTTTACAAACTTTGTGCATTCTGTTTTCTCCCTTCAAGTAAAATATAAATACCGCATATAACTGTAAACATTGCTCGAACTGTATGATTTTTCATTAAAGTACCATAGAGTTTTTAAGATTAAGCCACAATAAAAAATGGCAGTGGGCCTATAATAGGACAGGATGACCTCTTTTGTGAATAAACTTTGTATATTGTAAGTGACTTAATTGGGATTATTCAACATAAGTTCTTATATTGAAGCATCCGTTAGGCATATATTCTATCAGGTATGTTCCTCATCAAAATTAAGTTGATGACAATTCCAAGTAATACTGAATATTAATCTATAACAGTGTGAATAGCCAATAAAACCACGCTGGGTGTCTGTTTAAACGAGAACAATGGCTTATCAAAAGGGAACACAAGTGGGCGGGACATATTTTAAAAGTGTGGGGCATACGCATTGAAGGGAGCCACATATTTTAAAAGGGTAGCGCATGAATGTTAAATGGAATGCCATTATACTATAGCCTATAGCTTAATCCTTAGTTTTCAATCCACATACTTTAAGTAAAATACGATAGTTGTTGGTGTTGTTTTGGGTGTTTGTTTTTCAACATGTGCCATTTTCATCTGTTTCAGAGCCAGTAACCCCAATCTTGCACCAGAGCCGCAATACGCACAATCTACCAAAAAGGTAAGTTCTTCTTATTTTTTTACCTTGATGACTATAACTTCACTCCAGTTTTGGTGGTTACGTGTACTGACATTCATATATTATGGTCCTAGATGATAAACTATTGCTGCAGAACACAAAAGCCAAATGCAAAATGTAAGTGGCAAATAAGTGGTTTGTTTTATTTTGATATGCGATATCGTATATATTGTTTTAGTTTTGTAGATATGTTTATTTTTGTTGAAATGCACTTTTTACCGAAGTTTAAAATCTGGTTATAAACTTGGGGTGTCTGATTGATAATTTTAGTTTCCATTAACCGATGCAAATGACGCTTGAAATAAACCATGCATGGAGAATGCATTTAGGGTGTGTCGAGTCAAGATCAATGTTTCTAAAAATATATTAACAGTTCCAAGCATGTTGTGTCATTTGGGTTAAGTTCAAGGTCACCTTTACTAAACATATACACACAAATCTGGTAAATAATTTTAGTTTGGTAGGAGGTATTGCACTGAACGATTGCATGTTGGTTGCATATATGAAGAGCTAGCATGTGCGATCATTTTTGGCCACTCTTGTTCAGGTCAACACTTTTGTTACTAAAAATAGAAAACATGTTTTGTGCTATAAGACTTCTGTTTGTATGGACTGTTGTGTGAGAGCAGCCTACATATATTGTGATTCCTCGTTGGACTTGTAAGGTCAAGTTTACGTACATTGTTTCTAAAAAATAGAACATTATTTCCTTTTAATGGCTTGGTAAATAAGTTTGTATATGGTTATTGTTCTGAAATTGTGTATGATTGTAGCTTCTACATGTATGAAGACCTTGATTTGTGCATCGGTAGCCAACATGAAAATCTAGCTTGGAATGGCACAATTATTTAAATTAATATCTGACACGCTGCAAATCTGGCTTTGTGGCGTTACCATGTTTCATGTTTCTTCATCGATTAAGTTTGGCCGTATATTATATTAAATGGGCTCGATATGTCATTTTCCTAAAAACTGTGCAATAATTTGTTAATATATCTCTTAAAAAACATTATGTTGGCAGTTTTTCAAAGAGCACGAATAAATCTCTCCTAGCAAATTCGACAAGTTTAAAAAAAAAAACGGAAAAAAGCTTTAAACGAAAAAAGCTGCCATCCGTTTCTGGTTTTGTTTCTTTTCATTTTGAATTGCCCGAGTCGACAAATCTCCGGAAATATTTAAATATACGTAGATACATAGACTCGGAAAACCGCGAAGACTTCGGCATTCATTTGCAGCAATCAGATAAAAAAGTAAATAAAAATGTACACAATATAGATGTTTTGACGTGCCAGATTAATTTGCAATCACACACCGCAGTTTTAAGATAAATTCAAATATTTGACCAATAATCATTTAAATGCATATATTGCAAAAATGATAGATTTATTTGAAAAACAAGGCTATACTTTTACCGGTTCAGCATCTTTAACCTCAGTTGGCATAAAACCGGCAAACTAACTTGATTTGGTAAAGATGTAGATTACAAATTTGAGGATCTTGGATTCTATAAAGGGCCCGGCCACATAACTCGTGTGGACTTTGGTCATGAAACTATGTCTATGGCCATTCTGCCCATATCTCTGATTCAATTAGGGCAGTTATTGGTTTGGGTATGTGTGCACTTAGTACTGGTAAATCAGCTCAGGAATAGTGTGAGTGGGTTTACTGATCGCTGTGATATGACTAAAATACTGTTGAAAAAGGGGGAAGTCATTACACTTCTTATTAATTAAACACTTTTCTCTTTGAAGGGTCACGAGAACAGAGCGATGGATTAATAACTCGACGCACATGGGCGTTGACCCAGAACACGGCGGAATCGGCACAGGGGTGTAGTTGATAAATACCCATTGAACCTTCGTCACAGGGCTTAAGAAATATGTTCACCGCATCAATTGTGGAAAAAACGTTTCTATACCATTCCATTCATGTTGTAACAATCCAAAAATATTTCACAATTGAGTCTATTGGTTTAGGGTGTATTAAAAATGTTTAATGCAGAGAAGTGGACACGGGCTCCTGTTATATAAGTGTTTTTGTTTGGTGCGGGGTATGTGTGTACAGATGGTTAAGTGTAGCAAAGTATGACCAGCATAGTTCTTTTATGTACAGCATATTGATCATGACGCAAACAAGATGGTGATTGATATATGGATGTTAAGAGTGAAAACATGTTTTACATTGTGACATGTTTGAGTGTGTAAGTAAATTTTTACTATGTATTATATTCTGAAAAACAAAACATAAGGAAACTTATCGTGATATTTAGTTGAAATGACATTATTGTCTCGAACATGTTTGATGGTCTGGCTAAAGAATAGACCTAACTCACCTGTTGAACACTTATCGGTTTGTTTGATGCTGACACGGTTTTGTAGCAGTGGATTTCACTGTGTTTTTTAAAAGTGATACAAAAAAGGAGTAGATCTAGTGAATTCAAATCTGCTGTTAAACTTGTGGCATTCAAAGTGTGCGGAACGGTCATAGTTTACAAAATAATAGACCCCCGCCCAACGACCAAATAACTTCATCTGCATCACTTGAACTAAGTGAAATCATTTCTCTGTATATGTCTTGTTTATATACTTCTAATGCTATAGACAATTATGAGGTTGTTTTAAATTAATTGCTAAATTACAATCACAATGGGCGTCTGCGTGCCTTTTTAACACATGTACATATCAGTGTTCCCCTATGTGCTGTACAGAACTCGCTAAATGTATTTGTAATGCTATATTTAAGCCTTTAAGTTCTTGTCGGTTAATAGCTATTCATAGCTAATGTTTCTTTGTTACACATGTACCGACTTAAAATAAAATTTGATTTGATTTGATTTTGTCAACTACAACATGATTGTTAACTGACGGGTGAAAAATGTCTTATTACTTAATGATGGTACGGACAAGAGAGACTGAATGATGTTTAAACTAGTGAATGTTATATTGGTGAATATTCGATGAAAACCGTGGACTTACAGAGCGTAAAGCCGCCACCCACTCACCAACCAAGGAGGCTGTACGCCTGTTATAACTCATGACGTTATTTAAATGCATATCACGTGTTTCACATTTTGAACCTGAACAAATTAAAATCTTAATATTGATTTGCTCTATAATATTGTGCTGTCAAAATAGTCTGCACGCGTTAAATTAGACCAAAATAGTATACTTAGTGAGTTATGCTTCAATCGATTAAAATCGCTTTTAGCACGGAATCTTATTTATTCTTCGTAACGGTACTTTAATATATGCATGCATACATGTTATTGTCATGTAATAGTGGCAAGCTGTATATACAGCTTAGTGGAAACAGGCATGAATAACATATACCAATCAGTAGAATATATTTGGCCAACCAATTGCAAACAGTTAACAATGAATATTTCATGTAATTGCCTTTACTCAAGTGCAACTATTGCACACAATATTGTTAAATGATCATTGAAAGATGCTGAATCTTTAAAGTCAAAGCCTTATTAATATTAAGCATTATAATAATAAAAAATAATAAAACATAAAAATACTATTGATATAAGATTTGAAGTCATCTTTAAACGTATGAATGCTTAATTGTCTAGGAATGTAGCGTGTTAAAACTTCTTTGTTTTTAACATTTCGCTAGTAACCAGATTCCTGCCAATGAATGCCGGAGGCTTGCTTGGGAAACAATGTGAGAAACATTTAGAACATTGTTTCTGGGAATGTCAGATATCTAAAGCAATTATTGATGAGATGTTACCAAGACAATATTTTCCTTTCACGAATAAGACAATGTTTTCTTCTTGGATATTCAACAAAGTCTGATGGAGCCATAAATAATATTATTATTTTTATTAAGCAATACTTATACAAGCGCAAACTTAATACAGGCATTCCAAGCATAACAAGAGCCATTTTTTAAAAAAGTATTAATATGAGAACAATATCAATGGAAAAATAGACATTTAGAATCCTTTGACAGTGAATGGGAATTTTTTATTGCTATTGTCTCACAAACTTGGTTTAACAATTTGATGATTGTTGTAGTTTTACAACTTTGTACAAATACTATGTATACGTAACGTGTGTCATAAAAACGATAATATGTACCTTTTAGTGTTTTTCTAGGCATTTGTCGTCTCTTATTACAATTTATTCATACTTTGGTTGTGTGTTCATGTATAAAATGTCTTTCGTTTTTTCTTTGTTATAGTTCTTAAATTGTTTAATACAAAATAACATAAAACTTTTCATACTTAAATTGTTTACCTGCTTCTTTGATGTAACCATTTCCTGTAGTTTTATAAATGAAGCCTTCTTTTCATTTTACACTGCGTATTGAAACATAAAAGGTATTTTGTCATAAAACATATTTCCCCTGTAGTGGTATGTAACGTAATTTCCAATAAATCATTTATATCAACAAAATTAATATTTATATCTTTAAGAGTATATTACATATAGAAATAATTTCAGATGATTTTGTAAAACAGTACAATTAAGAAAACTCATTTATGTAACAAAACATTATCAATTAAATTCAAATGTAAATGTTGAATATTAAATGTTAAGCCTTTTTACATAGAATAATAAAGATAGAACCATGTTTTACTTTACTAACCTAACTTATTTGTATATTATTGACTTCTACTTTATGGATAATAGTATGTGTTGCAGATGCAGATTTTTCACCTCTGACAATTTTGTGCTACTTTTCATATGCTATATGTAATACAGTCTTGAAATAAAATGTGTTGGGAAAAAAATATGTAATACTACATCGGACCTATAATTATTGACTTCTATGCACAGCCAATATAGTATCTTTATATGTTTATTTCAAAATACCAAGTACTTAATCGAATAATTTCTCCGATATCTTATTCTGGATTAAAATACTCTTCACACATGTTTACTCAGTTTAAGAATTCAAGTGTCACGCATTAAAAAAGGATTATAAGTACTACTTAACGTTTTACACAATTATGTTCTTCTATTAAATTCCTTGGGCAACATAAAATGCAAATGACAAAATAATAATAGTATTGCGACTTTGTCAATAGTGTATTTATTTCTTTTTCATTTTTTTTTGTTTCGAATACAACGGACAAAGACGTTAAAGAACCATTGTCCATCACTGAAGATTACAGACTATATTAATTGCAACAAAACTTTTGAACTATATTCCACATGCATTTGTCAGTTTTTGATAAGAATGCTCTCCTGCAGAGGCTAGAGTTTCACTTGGTCTTTATTTAAGTTGTTGATGCTTCCAACATAATATGGTTATCTTCTTAATATGTTATCGAACATTTATAAAAATGATGAATCTGTTTAGGTAAGTTCTGAACATAAAAGTTCGTATGACTATATGTATTCACCCGGCGCTTGAACAGCGGCGATCAAAGTTAGGTCTTAGCAATATGTGTTTTGAATAATATTCCATAATTGTTAAATATTTCACCGGTAGTGCTCGTGAGACAATATTACCGATAAAAGAAGCTCATCAATGAAGACACATTTGCGACGTTTTAGTGAACTTGTTTCCCATTACGTACTTTAGCTTGTAACCGTGGTAATTATACACTGGTCATTTATGTGTATAGAAAAGGGAGGAAACTCAAATTCGAGATGGTGTTTTTCATGTGCAGTCTTCTTAATTGGTAGAGTTGTTAAATGGCTTATTCATAGAAAAATACTTTATTTAATGCATACTAGTCTTCATGTATATACTAATATATAATAGTATTTATCTTTCGCACCGTGATTTGTTTTTGCTTGACTGTTTATTAAAATCTGACACATATTAAAACCCAATTCAGACAATTTAATGACAAAACTTATGCATACATTTCACTAAGAATCACACTAGAATGTTCTTTAACGACAAGATGCAATATATATAACATCAGATTCTAAACAAATAAAACTAACAGTAATTGTTATATGCACATGCCAAAACAATCAAACACATTGTGCAAGACACTGAAATAATAAACAAATGGAAGATACAGTTCCCTAACGGTGCAGTGTTTTATAAAACAAATGTTAAAAGCATAGTTTATACACACAAGCCAAAACTGGACTGTGATAAAATCTGTATGTTCAAAATATAAACATATACATGCAGAATGAAGGTATTGACTTTATCGCAGTTATAGACGTTTATTTCATCCATAAGGTCAGAATCCACTTTGCAAGTTTGTTCAAGTTAAATTGGGGTTGTTTGTCGAAACATTTATATTTATGTAGCTTAAATCAATCACAGATATATTTGTGATAAGAATGCACATACGTTTCGAAACCATGAGATTTGTACTGTACGTGCACGAATACGTAATTAGCGTCAATTTACAATTTGGAAAATAAGTAATAATAACTCTTCTGGTAACAAACATTTCAATAAGCCGATCTTTCATCAAATATTGGTGATTAAAATGCCAAATAGCAAATATTGTCGGCGACTTAAATATCCAATGTTTTCTTCTAGTATATGTATATTAAATAATTACTCAAGATAAAGTAAAATTGTCTTAAATGTTTTATATTAATAGAGATTTTTCCAAAGTTGTCATACTGATTTTGTTGACGACTTACATCAACATTGCAACATTTAATAACCGCTCCCTGCAACATTGAAAGGGGTGTAACCCCGATCTTCCCTGCTCAGGTCCGGATTCTCGCCCTTGAAGTTCAAAGAGTTGCCGCCCTTTTGCCGGTTGGAATACACCACGTGCACCTGGCCTGAATCCGTGACCATGTCCTTGTAGGGGATGTCAAACATAGGCTGGCCCGTCACATCGACCCTAGCCATGTACGAGTTATCCGCCCTGCTCCCGTATGAGCTATTAAACATCGACCGATAGGGATTGTCGGTCTTGGGGTAAAGCGAATTGCCGGCCCTGATCTGTTCGGAGTACGCTACTTTGCGTTGCAGGGACTCTTCGAGTTGTATTTTGCGCTCAAGCTCGATTTGGCTCGGTGGTATGATCTCCACTTTTGGTTGCTTGCAGCATTGCCGGTTCCACGATTTCCGAACCTGAAATGTTAAAACACGTTTTATGATGATCCAAAACAAGTATATGTAAGTGCGTGTTTGTGTATGACAATTTTCAAAAAGTTCCATAGATTCATCGCATATTGTATTCATTTTATGTAAAAAACATATCTTAATAACATTCATAATTCTGAAAAATGTATTTTTTTTTTTTACATCGGTGGGTTTTTGGCTAACCAGCAATACAAATCGGAAAACATAATCAGTGAAGCATTGCAACGATTTGCGCCCATTCTATTATTCGTGTGACTAGTACTGACAAATCGTTTGAAATACGCATTTTAACTGAAGAGCCTTTATGGTCTTTTGGTAGCGCGTTAGATTTTGCTTTAAAACATCCCGGGTTAGAATCCCGAAGAGATAATATCTTAATATATATTTATACTTAATATATATTTGAAATCTACTATAAATCGTTTGTATGACATTTTATTCAAAAATACAAAATTGTTAGCAAATCCTTTGAAGAACAGTCGAGGAATCAAAGCATGTTTATAAATTTGACATTTAACTAAGGTGGCATAAGAGTCTACCCACCTCTCTGTCGCGAGTGACGAAGAGAACGAAGATGATGACGCCATTGATAGCACTGAGAATGGCGAACAGGTAATGGAAGGCAAGGTGGGTGTTCTCCACGGACAGGTAGGAGAATATCCAGGCCGCAGCTGAAAACATAAGCGTCGTCGACGATTAAAATCACTCGAATCGCTATTATAGTCACCGTCGTCGTCATGGTGTCGCCGTTATCATCATCCATGTCATTATCATCATCATCATCAACAGCAGCAGTATCAGCAGCATCAACGTCATCATCATCGTCGTAGTCGACATCGTCGTTTTCATCGTCGTCGTCATCGTCACCATAACAACCTCCACCCCCACCCCCACAATTATCATCAAAATGATTATCTTCATCATTCAAAATTCATCATGCTCCTCATCGTCGTCGGAATAATCTTCGATTTTATCATCATAACGTTAATCATTATTGTCGTCATCGTCGACGACGTCATCATCAACATTATCATTTAAGTGAATAACATCAGCGTATTTATCAAAATAATTATATACTCATAATAACCATCATCATCAACATTAACAAAATAGTAATCAGCATGACTATCATCGAAAATACAGAAAGAATGATCACATTTGACTGTTAACATCGCGTTAATCAGCTCATTCTAATGATCATTGTCGTTGTTACCACCGTCAATCAACAAAAACGATGAAAACGGAAACACACGTATCTGTACCGTACCCAAAAGTACGAGGATCGTGATGGTCGCGTTCGCGTAGAGCAGCGCCACGCGTCGTTTTGATTGGTGCAGTTTCAGATTCGTATTACGCCATCGCCACAGGCGCGTAGTGAGCAGTACCAGGATAACAATGTTGGCCAGCACGATGGCGCCCAGAGGAATCACCAGGGCGTAACCGACGTCCCTGGGGCCGAACCAGCAACTGGAAGGCAGGCGATGTATATTGCTGTTTAAACTATGGACACATTTTTTTTTTAAATCTTTACAAACATTATAATCAACAGTCCAGAATAAACAGTTATGCAACCTTTATTTGGTACAACTGGGAAAACACGAATTGTTTTCTTTCTCACGGAATATTTTGGTATGAAAAGTTATATGTAAATTAAATTCATAACAACAACATGCATTTGAATTATTCGAATTTGGTCGATATAAAGTTTTCTATTTATCATATTCTAAAAGTGTTAACACTTGTACACTCTGCTGATTTCTACAAATGCAATTAGTGCACTAATAAGTAAGCAACAATACTGACTATCCTTTGTCCCCGTAGTACATGTCGTGGTTAAGGGCGAGGAAGAAGATCACAGGAATCAAAGGAATACCTGGAAATCAAAGCACTGGGTGCACGATTGTACTTCTTGAACATCTTGCCCAGATGTCTCAATTTGTCGTAAGTCTGTTTTTACTCTCAACAGAATAATCTTACGCTTACCTGTTTTCTGTTGTTTTTTTTAGTAAAAAAGGAAAATATTTAATTGTAAAACTAGGATAAGAATTTAATATAATTTATATTCGGCGATGCAAGAAATGCATACTCGAAACGATCTGAATATCGTCCGTACTGTAGCATGCCACCTACTACCAACTATGTATTCTTAAAAAGCAGTTTGTCATATCATCTTGGGAATATTACGAAATAAAATACTATATTAAAGGAAATAAACCACAGATACTTGCATCAATAGTCACATGCACCAACTGATATAAAATATACTCTAGATAAAGTATATATGGGGTGGGAAATGCAATAATTGGTGTAAGTACATGTGATGTAAGCATAGAGTTAATGACACATTGTTTTATAAATTATTCACGTAGAGCATGCATAATCGGTAAATCTGGCGACAATGAGAGACAACCATGGGCATCTATGATCCGGTGTGTGTAGGTGGGACCTCACCATTTACTCCATTCACTACAAGCTACCTATGCACCACTCCTACAACACCACTTAATCATATCATCACATGTAATCCAAGCCAGAAATGAGACACGACCATCGCAACCCATGACCGGGCGTTCATAGGTCTTCAGACCTTTTTTGACTTGGTCTGCAGCAACCAAACTGCATTCAAGACAAACTAAAGTTTTATTTTTTGTAAGACAACGTTATAATATCATAAAATATTACCCCATGCGGCGATGAGACACACCCACAAGAACCTGGGACCCGGCTTCTGCATGTAGGACAGCGTCTTGTACTGTAGCAACGACTCCATGAATACCCACATAAACGACGCCAACAAGAAGTATTGCAGGAACGCCTAAAAAGTTACACAGTATTTTGAAATAAGTTAGGATCACAGATAGACAGATGCAGCCGCAAATATAATCAGCAATTCAATATGCATGAATAAAACACAAATAAGCTAGAATGTGTACAATAACGTAAGTAACGGTATCATATACGTGACTTTGTGTCAAAATGTAAATAGCGTATACATGAACGTGTATAAAAACGCCATTAACGGTATTATGAACCGGAATGGATATAACACGTAATTTACGGTTACGGTTTTATAAGCCTGACCGTGTTAAACAACGTGATTTACGATCTTTGTCTACACAAACACCGTTTTCATAAAGAAGAGACTCGCGTGCAATCATTATTTCAAACAATCCGTACAATTGTGTAATGAACTCCTCTCACCGATACGACGATACATCCGGTATACGTGTTGGTCCTGCCCATGCCTACCACGAACACGAGGTTGTAGAGGCTGATAGCTGCACTCATGTTCACCATCACCTTCTGGCCCATGGCCTTGCGGAGATGCCTGCAAATCAACAACGTCATAGGAGTAATCAGTGCTGCGCTTTAGGGAACAATAGGATCAAACATAGGATTAAACACCCACATATCCCTGTATTTTGACAGGACAACATTTAAAAGTAATTCAACCAAAGATACATCACCTGCATTGGAAGAAACACATAGGAAAGGGAAAAAGCTGCATGATTATGCTAGAAAGCACGACTGAAAGGCGGTACAGTTGGTAAATACATAGCTTATCGTGCCAAATGGTAGTAACTGAGGTTTTTGAAGATCCAGATTCTTTCGTTTAAACAAGCAAGCGAGCAACACATTCGAATTACTGATGATCACAGTGTCTTTTCAATTTTGCTTATTTTGTTATGAAATTATAAACATACATCCATAGGTTCTTTGCATCACACGCCGTTCCAAATCATCGGCCTTAGGTTAATGTCAGTTTGTTTTTGTTTGTTTCGGGAATTTGTGGTGTGTTCTACATGCCACATGCCATAAATAATAAAAATCGTGCTTAAGTAAGAGTTCTGACGCCGCTGAATAATTACTTTGCTTATTTTCACTGCATTTCCAACAAAGACCTACCGAAATACAAGGAATGCCACTATGACGAAGCCCAGACAGGCGATGGACAAGGACAGGCCCACCTTGATCACGGTACTAAGGATCTCAGCTACACTTTCATCTAATGTCGGGTCCTGAAATGCAGTTGTTAAGAATCAAAATGCAAACTTACCTAGTAACTTCAACGATGGCTGCGAAAACTTGTAAGTGGTACAAATATCGTGTTACTATGTTGCTTCACAATAAAACGTTAACCTACATTTACCTTTAATCATTGCTCCTCTACAATAATCAATTGAAGTTAAATGAACGTATTATTTCGTTTGCTACTTATGAGCCGTACATACCTCAATATCTCAATTCGTGGTACTTACAACCAAATTTCTCATTTGTTCTTACCCTGCGCATTCTAACCAGAATAAATATATCTGTATATCGTTCAATTGACACGACAGTAAAAATACAATAGGCTAACGGATTGCATGAGTTTCTTTAAAACGGTTCGTACAATCTCATACGTTTTTCATCGAAAGGACTTTACTTTAATTTCTTGAATACTCAGACTAACGCTAAAAGAGTTTACAAACTGTGAATAAATTGCATTAAAGTCACTTATGTATCAATGTTTTCAAACCATTTAATCAATTGAATGACACTGTCTTTAAGCCTTCGCATATAATAAACTTTAAATGGTAATTTTAAGTTAACTTCTTGGAATTTCACACCTTGTTGCTTGAGAACATTTTCTTAAACAGTTGCATCAAATCATTATTTCGGGTCATTCAGACACTTCTAAAAAACGAGCTGGGTGTGTTCAAAAGGACGGTTGTCGACTGTCGACTTGTGGATCATACAATCAGCAATGCAGTTGAACACAAGCTCCTACCACACGTGCAACACATGTACTACACAAGTAGCAAATCACACATAACGACACATAACGACTCGTTGTTATGCCCTCACAATAACACCCTTCACAAATCAGTAAACGGTTGTGTGACGCGTTGAACATGGTTGCAATGGCACAGCCTGTGACCCTTTGTTACTTTTTTGAAATTGAATCAACAAGTATTGGGGGTTAACATTCCATCGGCATTTAACATATATTAAGGGTTCGCGATGAAATAAATGAGCAGAGTTATCGGTTAACATGATATTGAACATCAAGGCATCGACATTTATTAAGTGACTATTTGATTGAGATTTTGTGATTAAATTATTTTCACAGAAAGTAAATAGTCTTTGCTTTTGTCATTGTGTGACTTTTTAATTTTTTAGTAGTATTGCTCGTTTAATGATGATCCATCAAAACGTTGTTCAAGTCAAATTCAATTTCTAGCAGATATTTTTTATAGCATTTATGACCTAATTTTCCAAATTTTGAAAACATCCGTTGATCACTAATCGATTTTTTTATATGTATGTTTTGCATGATCCGTGCTTTTGAGTGAACTTGTATGCATATATAATTATATACATAGTTAAACATAATTAAACAAAATGTTACCATACCACTATAATGGCAAAGTTAGTGAGGTGGTTGCAGACGCAGGTGACCTTGGCGTTGTTCGAACGTACGGACGAACACCCGTCTCTGAGCCACCCACCGTATCCACCATTGAGGCTGAGGTTCCAGTAAACGCACTGCTGTTCACCGCGAATCTGTATAACATATTAACATTGGATAAAGCGACTTAAGTGTTTATACATCTAAACAAAGAGTTGTTTTCTCAGTCACGACTGTGCTTCTTAATCAGTGTGAAATTCTGATAAATGCAACTAAAACAGGATTTAAAACAATCGAAGTTGATGACAATAATACGCACAGTTTGTCTGCCAAAGACAGCTACGATTAATAAATTCTGAACAAAAATACGAATGTCCTTTGATAATGTATGCTACATTTTCGGAATACCTACAAGTAATTTCCTGATGTACTACACATTGATCCAAAGTATACCCATACATATTAAAGCAGTTACCAATACAATTAACACACCATGTACTCAAAAAACATTCGTAGAAAACATAAATGCAAAACAAAACAAAACGAACAAAATATTTTACACACATCAAATTAAAAATCCTGCCGAAACCTCTAAAGCTCAAACTAAATGGCAAAACATTCTTGGATAAAAAGAATTTAATTGGAAACAAATATTTGTCATGCCATATAAATCAACTACTGATAGAACACTGAGAAATGTTCAATATAAATACATCCAGAGAATCATAGCTTCTAATAAATATCTTTTTAAGTGCAACCTATCCAACACAAATCTATGTGATATGTGTAGTGAACATATTGATACAATAAAAACACCTTTTCTGGGAGTGTAAACATATTCAATCTCTATGGAATCAATTGACAACCTTTCTAGAGAAACAACAATTCAATGTTAAACTATCTCTCTTAAACATCAGTTTAGGGGTAAATACCTTCAAAATACAAGAGGTTAACAACGCTGTGAATTACATTATTATATTAATGAAATATTTCATATTCAGCATGAAATACAGAAAACAAACACCAACAATGAACTGTTTTATCAATTATTAAAAACTTAAGATTCAAATTGACAAAAATAGCCCTCAACAATAATACACTTCATATATTTGAACATAAATGGAAACACATTAAACTTTCATAACAAGTCCAGTTTGCTTTCCACCCACTGTATGCAACTCATCCTTTTTTCATTATTATTCATTTTTTTTTAAACACCTACCAAAACAACCAAAGAAAAAAATACATCTTAACTTTCTTTTTGTAATCAAAAGAATACCACAAGGTCAAAAAAGAATATCTTAGCATATCTTGTATAACATGTCTGAACATTATTGCTGCTACATGGTATCACTTTGTTTTATGATCATATACATGTATACATTGTATATCTTATATTGAATAATAAAAAAAAAAAAAAAGCTACTACAACAGTTTTCCAAACTTCATTTAAAAGGTTCTTTTGTTAAACTAAACTTCAGGGCGTAAAATACTATATTTACTCGCCATACGGTCAACTGAAGTGATAAATGCAAACTCGTCGCTAACGTCACTGCTTGTATATCAGATTGGCACTGCGGTTGCTTTATTGCATGAATCTTTAATTACGTTTTGATCAGGGCTACTATAAGCCAAACTAGAAAAGATGGCAAAATAAAACATTTAGCTGCCTATGAGCAATAGTGTCGTGTTCTGAGAAAACTGGGCATAATGCATTTGCGTAAAGTGTCATCCCAGATTAGCCTGTGCAGTTCCCACAGGCTAATCCGGGACGACACTTTCCGCCTAAACTGGATTTTCGCTAAGAAGAGACATCATTTAAACAAAAAACTCCATAAAAGCGGAAATTGTCGTCCCTGATTAGCCTTTGCGGACTGCAAAGGCTAATCTGGGACGACACTTTACGCACATGCATTATGCCCAGTGTTCTCAGAACACGACTCAATATGGCTTCAACGTGTTCTTCTCAAGATTCAACACAACACAACTACAACAGCAACTTATAGCTACATTGAAATGGTTATCAAAACATGATAACACGAGGAACCATTAAGAACTTTGATACAAAATAAACTTACCCCGAGCGTCTTGAAGAAAATTGTAATGTTGTTAGCTCCAAGGTCAGTAACGTCTTTGTCATTCGCTTCAAGCTTTGCAGAAATCACTTTACTGTTCACTTTCATCGTACTGTTCACTTCTTTGAATAGGTTCGCGTTGTTGTATATGTGAAATGTTGTTCTTGTTTTGTTCCCTATAAGAACAATTGTGTCGTGTTCTGAGAAAACTGGTCATAATGCTTGTGCGTAAATTGTCATCCCAGATTAGCCTGTGCGGACTGCACAGGCTAATCAGGGACGACAATTTCCGATTTTATGGAATTTTTCGTTTAAATGATGTCTCTTCTAAGCGAAAATCCAGTTTAGGCGGAAAGTGTCGTCCCGGATTAGCCTGTGCGGACCTCAATGGCTAATCCGGGACAGCGCTTTACGCACAAGCATTATGCCCAGTTTTCTCAGAACACGACACAATTGGTTGAGAGTGGTCCGACATTAAACAAGAAGGACAAGGCGCTGCCACACATTCTGGGGACTAATGCTAACAATTTTAATAGCTTTCTAAGACAGTCGTCTGTTTGTTTCGATTTTAAATAAGTATAAATACATACAATTGGTCTTTCTATGAAATTGGCTTGCGAATTTCCATAACTGCAGGCTTTTCTCAATCTGCTGTGTATTTGTGTATATATGTTTCACTTTTATAACGACAATTTGATTAATATATGCTATATGTATGCGGCAAAATATACCTCGTATGTAGCGTTAATTTTGTTAATTTTGTCATATTCACGTTTTTAGATGCAGTTAGTAGCAGAGTTAACGGTTACAGTATAAAGTAAACCTGTTTTAAGTGGAAAGATTTAACACTATGATAAACATGTTGCAATCGTCTATTCTAAAAAAAACAATAAGAGCTTTTTATTCGGAGCAAATTGTTAGATTGTTTGTTTTTGCCACGAATAGTGCTGAAACATTACATGACCGTTAGTTTGCATAGACGTTTATAGTATCTGACGTTTGATTTGAATGGCCTGCAAACATTGAAAAAAATGTTACCTTTCATTAACGCCTCATCGAATTTTATAGCCACGTCAACGTCAGCTGCATCTCTTTCATCAAAGTTGGCATTGACGTCATCAAGGTATTCTTCAGTAATCTTATCTGAATCCGACGACTTCAACTGGACTCCAGTGACAGGGCTTTGTATGTTTGCTGATTGCTCAATAATTCTGATTGCCACCGTATTTCGAACAAATGTAACCGGTCCGTAAGTGACGTTAAGTAATGACGTCAAACTGCCCATGACGTTGATGAGTCTAAATTTGAAACATGTATGTAAAATATTAAATAATAATAAGAAGATATATATATATGTATGCATGTAATAACTCGTTTAAGGACCAAACGCGTGTAGTAAATGCTTATGAAGTATTTTATTTTATCTTACAACGAGTCATACAGAAATCTTTGATAAAAAATCGTTGGAAATTGGCAATTTAAAAAGCGATTGTAGCACAAATTTACGGCCAGAAACAATAGAGAGCGAGATATTTTGTTAACATCCACTTGCATTTTATTTAAGATATGAGACCTATACAATAAAGGACAACACATACAACACAAAAATCAACACAAAACAAGATCGACAGTATTGGCATCAGACAACAAACATCTTGGGAATTAAGAGTGTAGCAGTAGCATGTGAACAAGAATTCGAATTGCTAAACACATCTCAAGTTCGGTTTATTGTGTTTGTACACACACAGCAGTTTTGTCCATTTTAATTATTTACAAAAACAACGTAAAAACGAAATAGTTCCAACCTATTGGTCGCCTTGTCGAACTCTTGTGCCTTGTTTAAGACATCTGAATCAGTGCCCATCATGTTGCTGACGACATTCAGCGCCAAATGTATATCCTGTAAAGTATATATATCTGTGTGCTTGTAATGTTCATCAGTGGTATGCAGATGGGTGTAGGCATTTTGTCATTGGCTATAAGTAAAAGCTCGCATGGTGATAATAAGCGGTCTCTCCTGATTGAGCAACTGGACTTTTTTTTTCTTTATTTAAAATGTTATAATATTTCGGATGTTATTGACATTAAATGAAAAAAGTAAGTATAAAACTATCATTAAACAAACACAGCCCGGAATGCATGGTTAAGGTAGAACTCAATAACTTACACATCGTTCGATGCACTTTAAGCAATCCACTTGTGTGAGCGGTTTGCAATGCTGTCATGATATTGGCGATATTTATAATTACAAAAATACAGCAAAAACATAGTCTCGGTTGTAGGCGTTTGTGGTATTTGTATTTGTTGCCCATACACATCATATATTAAAATAGAAAAACGTGTTTGTTAATGTCCGACTTGACAGTGAAATTCAGGAGAAAGTACTTAATTGAGCATTACAATAATATAATTGTATGTAATATCACATTACAAAATTGAGTCGTATATACGTTTGAGACTTGACGATCTTTTGTACCTCTTTTTTTCTTTGACCTCCCGACTTGTTGATGTATTTTTCTAGAATGTCAACAGCGAAGACAACGTCGGCGTCCGTCACATTGCCTTGGAGTGACGTCAGATTTGACGTCAAATTTAGTGCAGTTTGGTAGTTAGTTTCGTTGATACTCTACACACAGCGCAAAATAAAAGACGAGACATTGATGAATAGAAGACACCCTTGAGTTTTATATATGTGCGATTTTATATGAGTTTTTTACATTAAAATGCTGTATTGCTTACGAATATATAAATGGTTTCAAAGGACATTGATCACATATGTTCAATATGTAAGNTATATATTGCATTTAATACACACGTAACGTATGCACTTAATTTTCGCAGGTACGGAAGCAATACGAATAATTATCAACAAATTCGACTGATTTCAATGCATGGTTTTTGTATATCGTTCTTCAAATGTCTGTTATAAACTTTTTGTGAAAATAATATATTAAGTGCACGTATTGGTTAATTGAGGCTTTTAAATCAAATCGTATCCAGTCGATTCATGTTTAATACTGCTTTGGTGTCCACCTAACAGAGGCAACTAATAAACTAATAAAGCGAACTTGAGGATTCGATTTTAGAGTGGCAAAACTGGATCAATCATCACTTATATCAATACTTAGCAAAAAGTACATTTTTTTCAACCTTACCATGTTCACACGTGACGCCCGTGAACAGCATCGGACACGAGCACGTGTAATAGCCCTTGAAATCCGTGCACGTGCCCCCATGCTTGCACGGGTTTGACAGACACTCGTTCACGGCGTTCCCGTCCTCGCAGCGCGCGCCAATGAAGCCCTCTGCGCACGAGCAGGTATAGTTGGCTACACTGTCAACACACCTGCCGCCGTTCTGACACTTGTGGTTCACGCATTCGTCTATGTCTATTGACGAAAACGTGTTCACATAGTATTTCACGTTAAAAGCAAAACATGCGGAAAAAACTACCATGATATGTATGTGATACCATGATATAATATGAATAACATATTGTGCGATATAATAAGATTTATATTCAGTATTATTCGGTAAGTTTTAAAAGTAGCCTCTGTTTAAAAATGAGAAATACCAAGTAATTGGTATGTCATAGCATCGTTATTTATAGGAATACCTAACCTGGTCAAATAATATGTGTTGGGGATCGGTCATGAAATGAGTTTCAATGTAATCTTCCCTACTCTATTCAAGTAGGGCAGTCGTTTTTTTTTTATTTGAATTTGACGTTTACTAAGTAGTGAAAATCCGCTAGGGCGGATTAGCTTTTCCAATGAAAATTGAAAGGAAACAGACCGCCTAGGTATGCCGTTCAAAGAGGCAAAAATACTCACTTATCTCGCACAATGGCCCGGTGAATCCAGTAGCGCATGTGCACGTGTAACCGGTAAAAACGTCGACACAAGTTCCGCCCTGTTCGCAAGGAGAGCTCAGGCATTCATTCAAATCTAAAACAATAAATGCATTACAATATAGTAGGCTGCATCTGTTTAACCGAAGATGATCGTATTTTGGACGGTGACTATAACTCCTGTTGTCAGAAATATTATAAAAATGAGCCTCGCTCTGCGAAAAGGGGGTTTAATGCATGCGCGTAAAGTGTTGCCCCAGAGTAGCCTGTGCAGTTCGCACAGGCTAGTCAGGGACGAAACTTTCCACCTTCACTGGATTTTTGCTGAGAAGAGACTTTATGTAAACGATACATATCATAAAAGCGGAAAGTTGCGTCCTTTATTAGCCTGTGCGGACTGCACATGCTTATCTGGGACGACACTTTACGCACATGCATTAAACCCTCTTTTCACAGAGCGCGATTCAACTATATTAAGGGGTTTATCCTCAAGGTATCGTCATGGACATTCGCTTCATCAGTTTTGTATTACAAAGCGTTCTAATGACGAAGCAAAAATACAACATATTGCATGTTACATCTATTTTCATATTGTCAACTCAATTTTTTAATGTTTCGTTTGTGTTATTTCCTGTTAAAGTAGTGCTGCTTTTCAATCTTGTATTTTGATTGTGTTACATTATAATAATATGGGACAAAACTCTCGTAATTATTGTATGAACATTTTTTTTTTTTTTTTTTTTTNGTTTTTTATTATGTATTTTGACATGTTTTTTTGACCGGAGTCCTTTGTTTTCGACTGAAAATAATTTAGTTAACATGGCAAAATAGTTATGATTCACACTGATATTATTATAACATTAAAGTCAATGTTCTGATTTTGGTTAATTTTAATTTAGTTTTAATTATGGTTGTTGCTGAACAGATGGTATGTTTATTAGAGAATTAATCGTTATAACATTTGTTAACTCGTATGGAAACTACAATGTTGACGTCAATTAAAATATATTTTATAAGGTTATGACCGGTGTAGCCTAGATCCTTTTAAAAACAGAAATAATGACGACTGCTTAAACGTTTGTACACTTATTTGGCGCAATTTGCTGATTTACGGGAAAAAATATACTTTGAAAAAGATAATCAAAACTAAGTGTCATAGTCGAAATCCACGGATTAGCCATTCATCACTGCATTATATAACGTGGCATTATTTGCTGTACAAATTCGTTTTGAACACCTTCGGGTTTTTATTAACCATTTCAAGGCGATTGAATTGTATTGATATCAATGAATTTTGTTGGCATTTGGTAACTTGTCTGGAATAGAAAAATAGCTGATTGTGATACGACTTTCTTTACTGAGAATAATGTTCCTAAATGCCTCATATACATATATGTATTACCTAGTTATGGTCCTTCATAATACAGTTGGCCATGTGGGTATTTGAATTAACTTACCCAGCTCGCAGTATGTGCCTGTGTAACCGGTAGTACAGACACAGACATAGTCCATCACTGTACTGATGCATTTGGCTCCATGTGAACAATTGTGCGTCGTGCAGTGGTCAATGACTGAATTAAACATCATCAAAAAGTGTACCCGTCAGGTAACATTTAACAAGATTAAATTTACATATATTTTGTTTTGCTGAAGAGTAGAGTAATACATGTAATTCAGCATTACTAAGTTTTAATTCGGTCAATATATAATTTGTTTTAGTTGTAAATTGTGTCGTGATCTGAGATAACTGGGCATAAAACTTGTGCGTAAGTTGTCATCCCAGATTAGCCTGTGCAGTCCGCACAGGCTAATCAGGGACGACAATTTCCGCTTTTATGGAATTTTTCGTTTAAATGATGTCTCTTCTTAGCGAAAATCCAGTTTAGGCGGAAAGTGTCGTCCCGGATTAGCCTGTGCGGACTGCACAGGCTAATCTGGGATGACACTTTACGCACAAGCATTTTGCCCAGTTTTCTCAGAACACGCCACAATTGTCGCGTGTTAATGCAGAGCTTAAAGTTCATAATTGTTTATCGTCTGAAGCTTTTCAATTGCCAATACAACGATTTAATTTAAGCTCATATAGTCACAGAAAAAAGACTTTTATAAAAGAAAATATGAAAACTTCTCACTTGATTCACATTTGGTGCCCGTGTAACCTGGTGGGCAGGTGCAGGTGTACTTGTTCACACCGTCTACGCATGCGCCATAAACACACGGGTTACTCGCACATTCGTTTATCTCTATAATATACCCCAAAAAAAAAACTGAAATCATGTAATAATTATTTACGTGTGAAAATACCACTCACTTTATTATGAGTTAGTTTTCCATCACAATATAAATACGTTGAAATTTAAGCAGCACTGAGGGGATAAGGGGAGAAACCATATTATGTCACAACGTCCTTTATTTCTTGCACATAACCGATTGCATATCATGCTTACACGTCACAGAATCACTATACAGACCAGAAAATCGTCAGACAAAGCACAAAGCACGTAAAATAACACAACACCCATAGTCACAGCACTAAAACACTATAAACAGTACAAAAGCACAATACAACGCAAAACATCATTAGACAAAGAACAAAATCACTATACACTGCACAAAAGTAACATATACAACACAAAAGCACTAGACACATATCAAAAGCACTAGACACTGTTGAGCAACACACATAACACAAAAGTACAAGGCATGTCACAAAATCACTGTACATAGCTTCAATACACCCGAACAGCACTAGACATAGCACAACACATAAGACTCGTCACAAAAGTACTATACAATGCACAAAAGCACTAGACACAGAACAAAAACATTAAACAGAGCACATGGGTACCGAAAAAGATCACTAAAACACTATACACAGCACAAACCCACAAGGGAGAGCATAAACAAGCCCCGTAACGTCACGTCAACACTAAACATAGCTACGACACAGTAACTAAGAAATAGACAAAGCATACAAAACTATATTTAGCACGAAAGCTCTAGAAACGTCACATAAACACTTAACACAACACAACAGCACTATACACTGCACAAAAGCACTGTACACTGCACAAAAACAATAGACATGGAACGAAAGCAAACACGCATCAACCAAAAACATGTATCGTATTAAGGTCACCCGCCTTCGAACAGTCATTGAAAGCATCGGTGATTTAAACTGGTTTCATAAACAAGGCAATTTACATTACTTATACATTAAGCCGTGGATGTGCTGATGGGATTATATGAGTCTCGTTCTGAGAAAACTGGGCTTATTGCATGTGCGTAAAATGTCGTCCCAGATTAGCCTGTGCATTCCGCACAGGCTAATCAGGGACGACACTTTCCGCTTTTATGATTGTTTTCGTTTAACGGGAGTCTATTCTAAATGAAAATGGCTAATCTGGGACGACACTTTACGCACATGCATTAAGCCCAGTTTTCTCAGAACGCGGCTGATATTATCCAATTGTTAATAACACAAGTAAACATATCCGGTTATATTTGTGGCACGAACTTTTCTTATATAAACATTGTATTACTTATAATAAAAACAAAACAAAATTTCACTACCAACATGTTTGTGAATCACTTTGTATTTAGACAAAACAAACAAGTGTTTGCAGTATGTCCGATGATTATGATTTGTTAAGCACTATGAACTATGAAAACGAAATTAAAACCACACATGCCTCCCCAAAAATGGAATTTAAGAAATAAGATAATCTTAAAAATAGGTAGGTTACTTGAGATATATATGCAATATGAACATATAAATGATACCTTTTTAGAAATGAATATGTGAAGTAGTTACAGTTGATTTTGATGATGAAAACTATTACATTATTTAATATTATTTATATACAATGATATTTTTGTATAACCTAAAGTTGTTTTAATCGAAAAATATTGAAGTGTGTACACTGTATGTTATTTGCATTAATATGCATGTGTATTCTAAATATAATTATAATCAATTTATTTTACAATAAATATATGAATTATAAGTTCCGTAATTTTTACCTGTTGCACTGTGCGCATATTCAATAAAGATCCAAGCAAATAGAATATGAATAAATGTTATCATTTTTTATTTTTAACTACAGTTTCTTAAACGTTTTAACACGGCGATCTTTTGGTATTTAAATTCTTAACGCTTATGTTATATAAAGCGTATGTCAGTACATTTAAACACTTAAATTATCTTAGAGTTTTTAGATCAACTGATACATTGTGAATACGTGATCCTTGTTGGCTCTTAAAACATATTAAAGCTATGTTCGCACAGGTATGATGTACACAAATAAAACTCCAGCGCAATGTTCAAAACAGAATTTATTGGTAAAATCCGCTATTCGTTTACAAAAGGGAAGTTAACGATTGAATAAATATTCAGTACATGACGATACATGCACAATTACACTCAACANTTACAACAGGGGGGGGGGGTCATCGACTTGGGCTGTTCAATGCAAAGCATTGTGGGGTTCACCGGTTAAAATTGTCGTGTTTGAAAGTCTTGTAATGATTTGCATATACAAAAACAAGTCATGTGTTTGAGAAACACTATGCCCCCTTTTGAGCGATTTTGATCCAAATATTTGATCTTAGATCTTGAAAGATAACCTTGAACTTGACCTTTAACCACTAAAAATGTGCAGGTCCATGAGATACACATGTATGCCAAATATCAAGTTGCTATCTTAAATATTGCAAAAGNGTCTATTGTGACCTAAAGTGTTGAAAGGGAGACAAGTAGATCTACATGTAGATCTATGTAAACTCGTAACAGAAAGTCACGTGAAAAACAGCGAGCTAGAATCTATGCAGATAAAAAGAAGTAGAGTTGATAATTGGAAGATATGTCATTTGAACACGACCAGAATACATTGTCTGAGGATTATGTCAATATGAAATTCGGTTTTTTAACACCTCATCCCTCTCAGGTTAAACATTTTAATGCGTTTTTCGAAGTTGAAGCATTTATATTTTTTTCATGTTTAAAAAAAAGTAGGCCCGGGCCTGCTGTGCCTAATAGCATTTACGCCCCTGATTCATCGCTACATTATATAACATGGCATAATTTGCTGTACTAATTCGTTTTGAACACCTTCGGCTTTTTATTAACCATTTCAAGGCGATTGAATTGTATGGATGTCAATGAATTTTGTTGGTATTTGGTCACTTGTCTGGAATAGAAAAATAGCTGATTGTGATACGACTTTCTGTACTGAGAATAATGTTCCTAAATGCCTCATATACATATATGTATTACCTATTTATGGTCCTTCATAATACAGTTGGCCATGTGGGTATTTTAATTGACTTACCCAGCTCGCAGTATGTGCCCGTGTAACCGGTAGTACAGACACAGACATAGTCCATCACTGTACTGATGCATTTGGCTCCATGTGAACAGTTGTGCGTCGTGCAGTGGTCAATGACTGAATCACACATCATCAAAAAGTGTACCCGTCAGGTAACATTTAACAAGATTAAATTAACATATATTTTGTTTTGCTGAAGAGTAGAGTAATACATGCAATTCAGCATTACTAAGTTCTATTTCGGTCAATATATAACTTGTTTTAGTTGTACATTGTCGCGTGTTAATGCAGAGCTAAAAGTCCATAATTGTTTATCGTCTGAAGCTTTTCAATTGCCAATACAACGATTTAATTTAATCTCATATAGTCACAGAAAATAGTCTTTTATAAAAGAAAATATGAAAACTTCTCACTTGATTCACATTTGGTGCCCGTGTAACCTGGTGGGCAGGTGCAGGTGTACTTGTTCACACCGTCTACGCATGCGCCATAAACACACGGGTTACTCGCACATTCGTTTATCTCTATAATATACCCCCACACAAAACTGTAATCATGAAATAATTATTTACGTGTGAAAATACCACTCACTTTGTTATAAGTAAGTTTTCCATCATAATATAAATACGTTGAAAATTAAGCAGCACTGAGAGGATAAGGGGAGAAACCATATTATGTCACAACGTCCTTTATTTCTTGCAAATAACCGATTGAATATCATGCTAACACGTCACAGAATCACTATACATACCAGAAAATCGTCAGACAAAGCACAAAGCACTTAAAATAACACAACACCCATAGTCACAGCACAAAAACACTATTAACAGTACAAAAGCACAATACAACGCAAAACATCATTAGACAAAGAACAAAATCACTATACACTGCACAAAAGCAACATATACAACACAAAAGCACTAGACACATATCAAAAGCACTAGACACTGATGAGCAACACACATAACACACAAGTACAAGGCATGTCACAAAATCACTGTACACCGCTTCAATACACCCGAAAAGCACTAGACATAGCACAACACATAAGACTCGTAACAAAAGTACTATGCAATGCACAAAAGCACTAGACATAGCACAGCACATAAGACTCGTAACAAAAGTACTATGCAATGCACAAAAGCACTAGACACAGAACAAAAACATTAGACAGAGCACATGGGTACTGAAAAAGATCACAAAAACACTATACACAGCACAAACGCACAAGGGACAGCATAAACAAGCACCCGTAACGTCACGTTAACACGAAACATAGCTACGACACAGTAAATAAGAAATAGACAAAGCATACAAAACTATATTTAGCACGAACGCACTAGAAACGTCACATAAAACACTTAACACAACACAACAGCACTATACACTAAACAAAAGCACTATACACTGCAGAAAAACAATAGACATGGAACGAAAGCAAACACTCATCAACCAAAAACATGTAAGCCATTGATATAAATGATACCATTTTAGAAATGAATATGTGAAGTAGTTACAGTTGATTTTGATGATGAAAACTATTACATTATTTTATATTATTTATATACAATGATATTTTGTTATAACCTTAAGTTGTTTTAATCGGCATAAATATTGAGGTGTGTTCATTGTATGTTATTTGCATTAATATTCATGTATATTCTAAATATAATTATACTAAATTTATTTTACAATAAATATATGAATTATAAGTTCCGTAATTTATACCTGTTGCACTGTGCGCATATTCTATTAAGATCCAAGCAAATAAAATATGAATAAATGTTATCATTTTTTTTTATTTTTAACTACAGTTTCTTAAACGTTTTAACACGGCGATCTATTGGTATTTAAATTCTTAACGCTTATGTTATATAAAGCGTATGTCAGTACATTTAAACACTTAAATAATCTAAACGTTTTAAGATCGACTGATACATTGTAAATACGTGATCATGTTTGGCGCTTTAAACATATTAAAGCTATGTTCGCACAGGTACGATGTACACAAATGAAACTCCAGCGCAATGTTCAAAACAGAATTTATTGGTAAAATCCGCTATTCGTTTATTAAAGTGAAGTTAACGATTGAATAAATATTCAGTACATGACGATATATGCTCAACTACACTAAACATAAATCATGATTACAACAGGGGGGGGGGGGTGTCATC
>VMBQ01005057.1:38056-80829 GCA_007657795.1 Dreissena rostriformis | reverse complement strand
GAAACTGGAGCCATGACTATGAATATGTATGCATGCTGATACCAAAGTGTTTTAATTCTGCTGGTAGTCAGTTTGATACACTCCATAGTTACGTACAAAATACCAACTACAGTAAGCAGAAAAGCGGCATACCAGTAAATGACGTCACATACAGGAAAGACTATTTTAAATACAATGAAATCAATAACCATGACGTAATTAATTACAACCGAGAACAAACACGACATAATTAAGTTTACGACAAGAAATGGAGTCCGGAGAACTAGATTTATAACATTTGTTATTGAACTGATGGTAAATATCAAGATCTCAGAAATGCCATACAAAAATAAATCAAGGAACACATATATTATAGTTTCCAAAATAGTCTGAATTGCTAATATAAGCCAGAGTATTATTTGTACTGGTGCACGAAATGTAAAATCCACAATTGCAGTAACTATGTATGCTGCTCCCGTTATGATCACACATAGTGCATTGGTAATGGCATCAATCGCGGAAAGGGTCGTTTCGATTATGGAAGATAAACCAGTGCCACATAAACAAAGGCCTTTAAACAACATGGAATTGTCACCAGCTTCATTTAGAACTTCCACTGTTTCCATTGTAGTATGTGGCTGTCTTCAATATTCTTATTTTGTCTTAGATTAACACTTCATGAAACAGTTTATAATGTTAAAGTAAATGTCTGGTATTATTGACGCCCGATATATGATCTGTAATGTAACTGACCCTCGTTTTAAACTGAAATGAAAAGTGCATGTATATGAATCAGCATTCATCGGTACAATAAGCTGTTTTTGATAAAAAAAAATCAATAGTAAAACGCTATTTGTCCCATCGTGTTTAATAACAGACAAGAATACACAATACAAATGAATACGTTTAATTGACCCTTTTGTCGAGACAGAAAGTTGAATATATTTACTTT
Organism: Dreissena rostriformis; assembly: GCA_007657795.1. NCBI lineage: Eukaryota > Metazoa > Mollusca > Bivalvia > Myida > Dreissenidae > Dreissena > Dreissena rostriformis. The sequence continues at coordinate 79,898 of VMBQ01005057.1, read as the reverse complement.
CTGAATCATCGGTTGACTAATTACAGTTTCGAAATGATAAATCGTGTAAACTTGCATCGATCAAATGTATTTTACCTCTTCATGTTATTCCTTATTGTTTACACAATTTAACGAAAGCTTTAACTCTGTAAAAACACGATTTATAAATAACATGTAAATACATAGTAACTACCGTACAAGGTGACATCGGAGTAAACAAACCTACTTTCGGTTTGATAAGTTAATGTCCTTTTCATACACACGTGTTTATATGTGCCTATTCAAATTTATTTAAACTATGGAGTTATTTATAATAACTAACTGTTGATATCATTTTCTTAAAAAGTTCACTGACGTGTTAAAATGAAATAGTCCTTTATTTTATATCTACTGTGCATATTTAATCGAATATGCGAGGCTCTTCAAATATTACACTGTTGATGTTAATCTACCGACTCAGGTATTCAACAGCTGTAATTACAGTTATTGGATATCTACCTGATATCATTTTAACTACATACCTGTAGTTGGCAATAGTTGTGTTAAGCGTATTCGCATGACAAGTTTGGTTTCCAATTATAAAACTGTTGATTATAAAGTCTTATTCGGACATAAGACGTATATTGTATTGTAGTGTATCTAAAATATGTATCGCGTTTAAAGGGGCATACCAGCGGTATTGGCCCAAATAAAGACAAGTTTAAAATAATATATATTCCATCGTCTCATGCATAGATCGGTTAAGTGACATCGATTTAATTGTTGTGAGAACAAATGCATTAAATGTCAAAACATATTTGTTCGATACACGCCCGCACATACACCATGTACACAAGACATGAAGTTCAATAAGCATTTTACTACACTACAGTGCCGATATCAACAGTGCACATTCTTATAGCGTTACTTCATGCATAACATAATTCATGGACATTTCATTCCTATAGGTTAACTTTTACTTTTTATTTTCTCCCGCTCACGAAAAGTGTACCCGGAAAAACGTTTTTATAATGATAAAAAATGAATATTTTACTGACGTTTTTATATAAAAAAGACCTACATGTAGTGCGATCATTTCAAATATAGTTTATAAAACATACTTGTATTTAAAAAAAATGTTATATATTTCGATATGCTGAATATTGTGTATATACTTTCCTATAAATTTGTGGCGTAAAGCAACAAGAAAATAAAATAACTGGTTCGTAAATAGATTAGAAGTTGTAATCGTTCCGAACAGTCTATTCATTGTTTTGGGAAGCCATCGGTAGTTTGCTCTCGTTCTACTCTCTCAGCGTAATTGTCTTCAACCACTCATTTACATTGAATTAAATGAAAGTTTGTTACTTCAAAACCAAACATGGTTAAAGACTAAGAAAGTAAAACATTGTGTTTGATAAAAATAAACACACATTGGTTATATAAAATGTTTGTGTTGTTTTACAAGATAAACAAAGACTAAATAACTACAGCCAAAATACGCGACCGCATTGAGCAAACCATCTGTAACCAACAATATTTAAATAACTATTTGGCACTTCATTTATCGACATCCTTACACAAAACTGGAACAAATATCCGGAGTCCGCCAGTACAGTCCGGAGTACAAAAAAGAACCCTCGCCAATAACGACTAATAGCCATTTACAGACACTTAAGAAACTCGCGTTTTGTTTCCGCAATACGCTCCTGTCGTGTGATTAATCAGAATGGGGCATTAACATGATATTAAAGACATGAACTGTATTTTTCAGTCATAAAACTCTTCGATTGTATAGAAGTTCAGTTTACAAAATGAGGATTTTGATAGTTGGTTTAGTCCTTTTTTCTGTGGTAAATGGTAAGTATTAAGTAGTTTTATTTTCTTCGAATGGTTTAAGCGTTTTGGAATTTAGAGAATAAAAACATAAAAGTTATAAGTCTTACTTTAGTCGCTATTTTTATTTTATATTCGCTTATTAACATAGGGGAAGTTGTGTTCAGAGAATGGTGTTAAGCATGACATAATTGTGTTTACATAGGGTTCAGGAGCGTTCGAAAACTTTCAAATGATACGAAACAAGACAAGAAATTAAGACCACTGAAATAATGGAGTACATAATCCCAATATTGTGTATGAACTACATATATTAATCCCTTAACCAATGTCTACGTTTATTTCCCAGCTGCCGAAATCGTCGATACTGTGGAAAATGTATGCTCTTCTTATCTTTACAATAATTGTTATTGATGCTATATGTTTCGAATTGCTAGTATTTCAGGAACTTCCTTCGAACACACAACTTTTACTTTTTGTTCGATTGTTTTAATAATACTTTATGAAATCATTTGCACAACATAAAATAGACATTAACATATATAACACATACACAAACTCACTGTACAATACGCCCAGACCACGATAGCGACGGGTGTTGTCGCATTAGGACAAACTATGCAAAGCATCGATGACATATGACTTGACATACTCTAGTTCACAAGGGTATGGAAAACTATGTATTGAATAGATCCTCGCTCCGGTAAAACGGGGCTTAATCCTTGTCAGTAAAGCGTCGTCCCCATTAGCCTGTGCAGTCCGCACAGGCTTATCATGAACGACACTTTCCGCATAATCTGGATTTTCGTTTAGAAGAGACTTCATATAAACTATAAATTCCATCAAAGCGGAAAGTGTCGTCCATGTTTAACCTGTGCGGACTGCACATGCCAATCAGGGACGATACTTTACGCACATGCTTTAAGCCCAAGTCCGCAATCTGGGACGACACTTTACGCACATACATTAAGCCCTGTTCCCCAGGGCGAGGCGTAATACTTGTATGTTTCGCTTGCTCTAGACAGCGCGAACCTTGGCGAGAAGGTCCGGCTAGTGGATGACCTGTTCCAAAATTACCACAAGGCGATCGAGCCCGTTGGGCCGCAGGATGATCCCCTAAATATCACCCACATGCTGCAGATCAGGCGTCTGGTGGGATATGTAAGTACACACGCAGGATGATCCCCTCAATATCACCCAAATGCTGCAGATCAGGCGTCTGGTGATAAATGTAAGTACTCACGAAGGGTAACCAGCTCGAGATTACATATATGCTCTTGATGAGGTGTTTGGACGATTATGTAAGTACACAAGCAGGGTAACTCACTCGATGTCACTTACATACATCTAATCATGCGTCTGTTGGGATATGTAGCTTCACACGCAGGATAACTCGCTCAATAACCCACACATGCTCAAGATTAGGCGTCTTGTGGGATATGTAAGTAAATGCGCTGTATAACACGCCCAATATCACCCACATGCTGCAGGTTAGGCGTTCGTTGCGATATCTAAGTACACACGCTGCATAACTCGCTCAAATTAAAATCTCATGCTTAAGATCAGGCGTCTGGTCGGATATGTAAGTACACACAATATAACTACCTCTAAATCACCTACACGCTCTAGATCAAGCGCTTGGTAAGGAATGTAAATGCACACGTAGGATAACTCGCTCAATATCCCCATTTTGCTCCAAAAAAGGCGTCTGGTCGAAAATATAAGTACACACGCTGCATAACTCACTCAATATCATCTACGCGCTGCAGATCAGGCGTTTGGTGGGACATGTAAGTATACACGCATAATAACACGCTCAATGTCAACCACATAGAGTACTTCAGATCAGTGTCTGGCCTGATATATATGTAAATACGCAAAACCTACGAGTTTTTGGAAATAGGTCACATATTTTGTTTTGATAACGCCAAATTTTTTTTATTGTATAAAAAAAATGTCTTTGACCGTAGACGTTCCAAGTATGTGTTTGCTTTATTAAGACAACAGGTACTGACGGCTCATTGCTTCTTTACGAATAAAATGATTGCGTTGTATGTTGCTTTGTATTGGCCACTTGCCTTGAAAAAGAGCAGATGGTAGCACGAATTTGTTCCCTTGGTTATGTTTCTTTGGGTTCATTATTTCATTTTATACAACGATAGTTGGACTTATGCAGTTTTTCGTACATTTATGGTGGCACGAAACGAATTATATCACGCATAAAATTGTCACACAGGTATAATATGAGGCTCGTTCTGGGAAAACTGGGCGTATTGCATGTGCGAAAAGTGTCGTCCTAGATTAGCCTGTATAGTCCGCACAGGTTACTCAGGGACGCCACGTTCCGCTTTTTTTTTTAAAGAACATCTCTTCTTAACGAATATCCAGTATTGGTTGACAGTGTCGTCCCTGATAAGCCTGTGCGGGCTGCACAGGCTAATTGAGGACGACACTTTACGAACATACATGAAGCTCAGTGTTCGCATAACGAGGCTCATTTCACCATGACAGGAGGACGGTATTCTGACGCTGGACGTGTGGGAGACGCTGAGTTGGTTGGACAAGCGAATGGAATGGAAACCCGACGCCTATAGTGACATCTCCAGCCTCAGTCTGCCTGCCGACATGGTGTGGACCCCGGATGTGGAGCAACAATTCAGGTTTGTATTTGGTCTGGTTACCGACCTACTATACGCCTAAGTAATTTTTTAAAGGCATTAAACTCCAGAAGATTTTTGTTGTGTCCGCCATTATGCCAATCAACGAACTGCAACTGTTAGTCTACAAACTGTTAAAGTTATTGATTTACTAGTAGCAGCGACAAAGTTGACGTGAAAGAAATATGTGTTGTGTGGACAAATAAGTGATATGTTTGATGATAGATTACTCACCCAATGTCAATATAATAACGATAATACATCAGCCCTGGATCCAAATATTAACTTATTTCCTTTTTGGTTTTCTTTAATTCGGACATCGTTTCTACTCTCTTGATGCGTATATTTTGTGTATGTTAATGATTTGAAGTAAAAGTGCGATATGCATTGCGTATACAGTTTCAAATATGAATATCGTTTATGACAGTTTTACAAGAATTCACTTTAAGTTTTACGATTTAATGTACTTATGTGTGAACTTCCGGGAACTATTTTAATCACGAATGAATTGAAACTATTTTAGCGCGAATGAATTACTGCCCAAGAATACAGAGAATGCTCATCGTCTGCAGGTGTTCTCAGACGGCACTATTCTCTTCCCAACCCACAATCAGATCATGAACACCTACAAATGCCAGGTGGGTTGTAATGGTGTCCTATTATTGAACAAAAAAGTAAGGCAAAATATTTTTTAACAATTAAAGTATATTTTAGAATTTATCAACAACAGTTTATAAGACAATTGTAAGGCAATATTTTCCAATAAAATTTCATTAATCATCGTCCCAAAACATTAGTCAAAAGAAATAAATGTTTATCTGATCTAACAGTAGTGGAATCGCATTTAAAAACAACACGATCAATCTACGTCGCAGCTTTTTGATGTACATATGTGTAAACAGATTTAAAAAAAAAAAAAAAAANTGATTAACGTCATAAATCAGGATGATGTCCTCAACTCGGACCTGCTGCATACCGGCAAGAGCAGCCTTCACTTTGTCTCGGCCTCTGCGCGACGTAACGTCATCACTTACGAGTGCTGCCCTCAGCCGTACGTCGACGTCACGTATACGGTGACGTTCATTAAGTTGCCAAAATAAACGCTTTCTACGTTACTAAACTTGCGATCGTTCCCCATGCTTCCAACGGTGTTATTTTCAAACAACATTTGAACCGGGGAAGCTGTTGTTTTTTGTCAAAGCCTAAATAATGCATGAACAATTATAAAGTGTTTTCTGTATTGTTTTTACATGACGGTATTAATAACATAATTGCAGAGAGAGAGAGTGAGAAAACTGAACAGGTATATTATGTTCGTTCTGCAAATGGTATGCGTCCCTTTTCATGCAACGAGAACATCAATATTACTAATTTGTGGTCCATAAAGTACACACAAGACGTTTCAATTGGTTACAATAATGTATATTACATTTTTGTTGTTTGACTAAATTTGCATGTATTGATGAGATAAAAAGAAAAATAAAACACACAGGTTAATCACCAGGTTAGGTAAAAATTATGAATAAGCCAAAAATACGGACAATTAGTTACACGTAATAACAAAAAAAAACACCCTTAAATGGAATGCCCATTAACGGGCTTAATGCCTACATGAAACTGTCCGTTCGTAAAAAGATAAATATAGTCTCAGTCGGAAGAGATAACCTTAAAATGACTGCATTTCAATACAGAGACACATCTAAATAAATACACCCATTAGTTCCGACAGAAAAAAAAGGTTCACGGAAACAGGTTTACAAATGAAAAATGCAAACAATAAACATTAAGGCGTTGCAATTACTTAATGTATCTGAAGTTTAGTTATTAACCACGGTAGAAGCACAAATTCACAATTAGTTCCCTCTGATGCGAGCATGTTAATTATTAATTTGCATTAATTATTCCAAACAATGAATGACTGAATTCTTGACTGTTATTTAAAATTCAGGGACATCAACTCGTTTGAATCTGGATGTCTGCTATTTGAGGCACGTGGTCAATAACCTACACATTACATAACAATAATACAGCACACCAATAAATGAAAATATGCCTGTAACTGGAGGCACCGCTTTGTAACTGTCATACGCTTTCAATTTAACAAGTTTAATCAAAGCCATTCGTTATCCCAGTAATAGGACATGTTAATAGAATTGTGCATATTGTGTGTATCCATAAATGCATTAAATAGATACATGTAACATTATGAACAAAAAAAATGCAGTATAATAACAAGAATATGATTAATGAAAGAAAGAAGAAAAGGAAAATATATTTCCACATCGGGGCTCGAAACAGTGTCCTTTGAAATAAACGTCTAACGACTTAATCACTTTGCCGTCCAGACAGTTATGTTGTGTTTTAAAATTTGTACTGCATATAAACGATACATGTGCTCTAGTCCAAAGACAACGCCAGAAACACTACACATGATTCAGTCGTTTCGCGTTTGTAAATCGTTATAATAATATCAATTTCAAATGAATTGCAAATGCACTTCCGGTAAGAGTCTACGTCATGAGTGTTATTTTGCTCTCTGATGAACTTTGTTCTTTTATTTCCTCAATCTGGGACAACAAGTTAAAAAAGTGTGATCTCGACTTTGTGTGAATAAGTCCCTTTAATAAGCTTAAATCACGTTGGTAAGGTTACCGGTTGGTAATCGTTTGTCTCATGTTGAACGAGGGAAGTAATACACCTGACAACTTTTAGTTTCTCTAGGATATAATGCCTGCTAAAGGTCGCACATTTGTGTCACGTTTTCCAATATAGGCATGTGTGATATTGCCTAAATTTATAGCCGAAAACACGAGAAATCGTTTGTGTAAATTTATTGTATACTGTGTTGTTAATATTAAGTTTGTCTCTGAAAACATTCACAGACAGACAAGTTTGTTTAAGTGTCACTTTCATTCAATCGGGATAAACATATACATACAATTATAAAATTTACTGAAACTGTGTAAGAAAAGTTAGTGAGAACAAAACCATTTTCTTTCATCATTCGAAGTAACATATTCTTAAGGGATTGTGGCATCAAACGGGTTCTTTCAAATTAAAATCGCGTGCGTATAGAAAGTTCGATTGCACGACAACATTCGTTACCCTCTGAGCGTAAATGTATTTCAACCACTCATCTACGTTGAAATATTTGAACGTGTATTAGTTTAAAAAACACAATGGTCAAAGACTAAGAATGTATTCCATTGTGTTTGAAAAAATATATAATGTTTGTGTTATTTTATATAATAAACAAGGACTAAATAAGTCGAAATAAGCGACCGCATTTAGCAAGCCATATCAAACCAACAATATTTCAATAACTCTTTAGCACATCATTGATCGACATACTTACAAAAAACTGGAACAAATATCCGGAGTACGCCAGTACAGTCCGGAGTACAAAAACAAAAACTCGCCAATTACGACTAATAGCCATTTAAAGACACTTACAAAACTCACGTTTTGTTTCCGCAATACGCTCCTGTCGTGTGATTAATCAGAAGGAGGCATTAACATGATATTAAAGAACTGAACTGTATTTTCAGTCATAAAACTAGTCGTTTGTATAGAGGTTCAGTTTTCAAGATGATGATTTTGATAGTTGGTTTAGTCCTTCTTTCTGTGATAAAAGGTAAGTATCGAGTAGTTTTATTTTCTTCAAAAGTTTTAAGCGTTTTTGAATTAAGAGAATAAAAACATAAATTACAATTCTTAAAATAGTCGCTATTAAGCATGTATTTTATATTCGCTTATTAAAATTGGGAGAACGGCTGGCCAGTGAATGTGTTTAAGCATGACATGCGTGTGTAAACATAGGGTTCAGGGACAGTTACAAAAAAACTTTCAAATTTGCGAAACAAAACTAAATAAAAATCAATGAAAAAATAGAGTTTACAAGCCAAATATTGCCTTTGTATTTAAGTTCGCTTTAAGATTTTTAGATTTAAGATGGCTTATATAATGCGAAACTGCACAACTGTGTCATATCTGGATAGTTTGTGCGATCTTACATGTGTGCATTTACATTATAAATAATTATAAAAACACATTGAAGTTTATTTTTCATGAACTTCATATATTATTCCGTTAACCCATGTTCACTTTTATAAACTAGCTGTCGAAAATAGTCCATACAATGGAAAGTGTGCGTTCCTTTTTATGTTCACAATAATAAGTATTGATGCTATCTTTTTGATTTGTTCGTATTTCTGTAACTTCTTTTCGAACACACAACTTAAAGTTTGTGTTTGATTGTTTGAATAATAATGTATGCAATAATTTGCACAATAGAAGGTAAATATAAACATATATAACCCATAGCACGTGTGTCCGTAAAATCGGCCTTCTTAATAAATACACCTAAATTTGTAAGTGAAAAAAAAACTAAAAAACATGTTTATTATGTCAATCTATAGTTAAATGTGTATTCTTTGACAAAACAACAAAAGCTGCATTAAAATCGGCAATGGTTTGACAAAATACTGGTTAGACTTAGCTCCCTGCAGTAATCTGTATGATTTACAATGTTTCTCGTAATATCGACCCTTTCTGATTGATTGCTTAGGTTTGTTACTATGCACATGTTCTATGAATAGTTAATGAGGTTACGTTTTGTTCATGTTGTTATTAGAATATGTTAACTTTTTTTCACAAATAAGCGACTTCTAACACATTTGTTAAACCTACCAATACACCTCAATTACACACGTTAAATATATGATTTTAATATTCATAACATCAATCTGGATTAAACATGACATTATTTTCAATATTAACCGGAAATCATGATAATGATTGTCGTAATAGTCATTAATGAAGTGCAAATAAATTAAAACTTCTACAAATTGCAAAACATTAACTTTCAAGCACTTCTTGAGCGTTTATAAATACGAGTGAACTCGTTAAACTTACGATACAATGAAAAGGGCCGATACAACTCATAAGGAAAAATAAACGCAAATACAAAACGCACAGAAAATGATGTTGTCCCATTAGAACGAACTATGCAAATCACTGATGACATATGACTTGACTTGTTCTAGTACAAAAGGGTATGGACGACTGTGAATACTTTGAAAGGATCCTCGCTCCTGGAAAACGGGACTTAATGTATGTGCTTAAAGTGTCTTAACTTTCCGCCTAAACTAGATTTTCGCTTAGAAGAGATTTCCTAAAAACGTAAAATTCCATGATTGAAAAAAGTGTCGTCCCTTATAAGCTTGCGGGGACTGCACAGGTTAATCTGAGACGACACTTTACGCACATGCATTAAGCCCTGTTTACCCACACCGAGGCTTAATACTTCTATGTTTGGCTTGTTCTAGTCGACGCGAACCTTGGCGAGAAGGTCCGACTAGTGGATGACCTGTTTAAAAACTATCACAAGGCGATCGAGCCCGTTGGGCCACAGGATGATCCCCTCAATATCACCCACATGCTGCAGATCAGGCGTCTGGTGAGATATGTAAGTACACACGCAGGATAACCCACTCAATATAAAACATCCATGGCACAAATCAGTCGTCTGGTCTGATATGTATGTAAACACGCAACACTTACGAGATGTGGTGAAAAGTAACTTGTCCTCGTATAAAACGTTTTGGTTTTTACCGTTGACGTTCTTCACTTCAATGGTGGCACGAAACGCATGCAATTACGCATCAAAATGTCACAAAGCTATAATATAAGCCTCGTTCTGAGAAAACAGGGCTTAATGCGTGTGCGCCAAGTGTCGTCCAAGATTAGCCTGTGCAGGTCAAACCGACTAATCGGCCTCGAAACCTTCCGCCTTAACTTTCTTGTAACGAAAAATGCCATTAAAGCGAAAAGTGTCGTCCTTGATTAGCCTGTGCGGACTGCACAGGCTAATATGGGACGAGACTTTGCGCACATGCATTAAGCCAAGTTTTCCCAGAACGATTCTCATATTATCCCAATGACAGGAGGACGGCATTCTGACGCTGGACGTGTGGGAGACGCTGAGTTGGTTAGACAAGCGGTTGGACTGGAAACCAGATGCATACAGCGACATCTCAAGCCTCAGTCTGCCTGCCGACATGGTATGGACCCCGGATGTGGAGCAACTGTTCAGGTTTGTGTTAGGTCTGGTACCCGATCTACTTTACGCCGGAGTAATATTGTAAACGCATTCAACTCCAAATGAGTCTGTATTATGTCCATCATTATGTAAATCAACGATTTACAACTTTTATTCTACACTCTGTTCAATTTATTAATTTTCTAGCAGCAGCGACGCTGTTGAAGTAAAAGAAATACGTGTTTTGAGGACAAATAAGTGATATGTGTGATGATAAATCACTCACCCAGTGTCAATACAGTAACAGCAATACCTAAGCCCCTATTTTCAAATATTGGCTAATTTTCTGTGGTTCGGATATCGTTACGACTCTCTTGATGCATATATGTGTGTCTGCTAATGATTTGAAATATAAGTGCAATCTGTATTACGTATACAGTATCAAATATCAACATTGTTAAATGCTGATTTACAAGAATGTACAATAAGTTTAACGGTTATATGTATGAACTTCCGGGAAATATTTAAGCGCGAATGGATTGCTTCCCAAGTTTTATGATTTAATGTACATAAATGAACCTCCGGAAACTATTTTAGCGCGAATGAATAACTTTACAATTTTTTCTTATTTAATGTACATGTATGAACTTTCGGGACCTTTTTTTAGCGCGAATGAATTACTGTCCAAGAATACAGAGAATGCTCATCGTCTGCAGGTGTTCTCCGACGGCACTATTCTCTTTCCCACCCACAATCAGATTATGAACACCTACAAATGCCAGGTAAGTTGTAATGGAGTTGTATTATTACGTACAAACGTAAGGCGTTAGGTTTTCTAAATACTTTTTAACAAGTTCACTATATTCTAGAATTTAACAACAATTTATAAGAAAAAATGTAAGGCAATATGTTCAAATAAAATTTCTTCCTTTATCAACCAAATTAACATGCGAAAGAAATAAATGTCTTTATGCTTTATAGTAGTTGAATTACATATAAAAACAACAGGATCAATCCATGACGCACGTTGTTGATGAACTTATGTTTAAACTCGCCGCCATTTAGCTGACTACTGTGAACTAATATTACAATTTCCGGCACTTAATATATACATGCACGAGGTCAGTGTCAGAGTAATGATGGCGTAGTATATAGAAGCAATATATGTACTGAGTTTTGTTTCAATAAAGTATTGTTTTCATAAAAAAAAAAATTTATTTTAATCGAGCAGATTAAAAAAAAAATGTATCGAAAACTTTTTAACGCGTGATTTGCCTAATCATTTCTTCGCTGAGTTTGTCAATTAAGCAGTGTGTTTTGGCAATGTGTTTTGTAACCGCAGCCCTTTAAATAACCCCAATAAAGTTAAGATGTGTTTTTGCAGGAGAACAAGGAATGGGTGTCATGTGACCTCCAGTTCTCACCGTGGACGTACGACGGTACCGTGATTAACGTCATAAATCAGGATGACGTCCTCAACTCGGACCTGCTGCATCCCGGCAAGAGCAGCCTCCACTTCGTCTCGGCCTCTGCGCGACGTAACGTCGTCACTTACGCGTGCTGTCCTCAGCCGTACGTCGACGTCACGTATACGGTGACGTTCATTAAGTTGCCAAAGTAAACCGCTTTGTACGTCACTGAACTGACGATGGTTCCCCATGCTTCCAACGGTGTTCTTTTAAAACAACATTTGAACCGGGGTAGATGTTGTTTTTCGATCAAAGCCTGATTAATTCATTAATATTTGGAAATGTTATTCCTGTTTTTCTTTACATAACGGTGTTAATAAACTAGTTTAAGTGGAACAAAAACTGAACACGTATTTTCTGAACGTTCTGCAAATGTAATTTGTACCTTTTTATGCTAGGAGAACATTAATACTACTAACTTGTGGACAATAAAATACACAAAAGACGCTTAAATTGGTTACAATAATATATTACATTTGTTTTGTTTGAATACAATTGCATGTATTGAATAGATGATATGAAAAAAACACAAGTTAATCACCGGGTAAAGTATAAAATAATATTATGAATAAGCCAAAATTGCGGACAATAGGTTACACGTAATTACACGAATAGCACCCCAAAATGAAATGCCAATTAACGTACTTAATGCCTAACTTAAATTGAGTATTTGCTTCTTCACGCTCTGAAGACATTTGTCATTCCATGACATTGACTTCACTTCAGTCAACGTGATATGTATAGGTTTGATGAGTAAATATTCTCTAAAAACTTAAAAGTTCATATAGTATATGAGTCTCGCTCTTGGGAAACCGGACTTAATGCATGTGCGTAAAGTTTCGTCCCAGATTAGCCTATGAGAACTAGATTAGCCTGTGCTGTTCGCCCAGGCTACTCTGTGACGACACTTTCTGCCTAGACTTGACTTTATTTTAAAAGGGACTTCATAAAAAAAACGAAATTTCCATAAAGCGGGAAATTAAGTGTTCAATGTTGCAACAGAACAAGTTTTAAAAGTACGCTTCACCTTTCGATCATAATGCTGGATATAATGCAAATAAATCAGTAACAGTATAACATGCAAGAACACGTGTAAAAAGTTCCTTTATATCTTACAAAAACTCAGCATATAGGCATTGAATAGAAAATAAACACTAGATCAAATGCAGACAAATGTATAGAAATGCACTTCAATAAAAAAAAACACTCGCAACCCTAGATTTACAAGCGAACAAGAAAACTTAGCACGAAAATGTTTATGGTATGTTAATATGTTTAATACAGATCAAGATAACCACGTGAAAAAGAAAACAAACATTTAAGATCAGGTTATATATATATGAGTCGTGTTCTGAGAAAACTGGGCATAATGCATGTGCGTTAAGTGTCGTCCCAGATTAGCCTGTGCAGTCCGCACAGGCTAATCAGGGACGACACTTTCCGCCTAAATTGGATTTTTGCTAAGAAGAGACTTCATTTAAACGAAAAAAGTCATAAAAGTGGAAAGTGTCGTCCTTGATTAGCCTTTGCGGACTGCACAGGCTAATCTAAGGGGGCCCCTTTACGCACAAGAATTATGCCCAGTTTTCTCAGGACGCGACACATATATATGTATGTATTCACTTGTCTTAAATGGCTGAGTTCCCATGTGAAATAGACCAGGAAAGCGTTAGCCTGACTAGTTTGTACAGCCACGCGAAAACATGACAGAAATAACTGTCGTTTTAAACAGGTAAACAACGAACGAAGCTCTATTAGTTTTATTTATTACAAATATAAACTACGAACCATGCATATGCGTTAACACACAACCGTTTAAGTGTGATAAGTGTGATTATTGTACAAAAATAATAAGCTTTGTTACAATTAATCAAAATAATAAATTGATAGTTCTAAGCAATGTGTTGAAGATGCATCTATGTGCGGATGTTTGGTTGATTTAAATATTTCAATATTATTATGATACTCGTGTATAATTTATTACTCAAACTTGACTTCTCGCTCTCTTGTAGATTCGTCTTTGTTGTTTTGCATGTTATAGCTATAACATTGTTAAATATATTCTTAATGCTGTAATAGTTTTAACATCATTACAACCATGGTCTTTACAACCGTCGTCTTGAACTCAGTTTCTACATTTAAAACTTAATGAAAACAATTATTATAATAACAAAAACAACAGCAACAAGTGTTTATACTGAACACACCATACCCAACTATGCTACAATTTTCAAACATTTACACAAATACACATACACATATGATGTATAGGTGTCATAAAGACTTTTTCATCGATGAAGCTGTAGAATTGATTTCAGTCGATCTAGGGAGTCTTCGTATAGTTCATCCACCTGTGAAGAAAGGAGATCAGAACAAATGTCAAATCAACCATAGCAACAACAAAACATTCGGCATCAACAGAACAGTAGTGGACCAACATATTTGATGTGATATTCGTTTTAGTTTAAACCTATTTATTTAAGCTCGATTGCATCGAAAGCCGTAGGCTTATATAAACGCTCTCGAGTCCGTTTCCTGGGACTATAACCAGTACTTGGTGTCTTTGGGGGATATCAAAGGGACGCTCCCAGTGGGGTTCGAACCCATGACCTTCCGATCGCTAGGCGGACACCATATCCACTACACCACGGCGACCCCAGATATTCGTTTTCAGTCATCTGTTAAGATATGTTTTAATAGATATAGATATATATGTAATTGGTATGCGGAATATAGTCAATTATATGAACTGTTAAACATTATCATAAGACATATTTGTGAAGGATTTTGACGAGCATCAGCTTTTAATTAATCAAATTCGAATCGGCGCCAAGCATCGCAACGGAGATCACTTAACTTCTCCCCTGACTTCAAGCTTAAGGGGAAACTATTCGTGAAAATAAGTATCCCGATCTATAAACCAGTTACGTCCCTTGTTAACACAAAAGGCTAAGTTCAACCATTCCTTACATATTCAGTTTGACTTAAATTCGGTATATAAAAATTAAACGATCTTTAAATTCGTTAAATAAAACCTATTTCATCGGTGTTTTCCAATTGTGTTTGCTTCACTTTACCTTACGGCCATATCTGTAGAACTGTATTGTTGGTAAGAAGTCCACAGAACAAAACGGTGCGGTGTCCTTCAAAAAGAAAGCAAAAATATTTCTCTGTACACAACAATTTTCAGTCAAAAAAGTTCAAATGTTTAAATACGTAACCTATTTGTCAATCAACTATATTGACATGCGTTTCTATTTTCATTAGCCGTATGTTCTAAATTATCATAAACTAATTCTATCCCAAGAAGAAAATTGGTTCGATTACTATACTTATTATAAAATATCATATTATTTTTTTGCGTTAGTAAGGCTGAATGGGTCAAGTTCCCCACGGGTACTACTTCCCCGTACCCCGGGTACTTTGAAGTATACTTCACCGTACACCGATTTTCTAATGATACTTTTGGGTTCCCCGGTATACTTACAGGTACCCCATCTTTCCTAATAATAAAAAAATCGTATCCAATTTTTTGTTGGTACCCACAATTTTTCGTACCCAATTTTTATTCGTACCCAATTTTTTTCCTTCCGCAATTTTTTTTTTCGTATTTAAAAAAATGTGGGTACGAAAATTTTGGGTTCGAGAAAATTATGCCAAAACAAAATTTTGGGTAGTAAAAAAAATATGGGTACGAAAATTTTGGGTACGAAAAAACATGTTGATACGAAAATTTTGGGTACGAAAAAATTATGCCAAAACAAAATTTTGGGTACGAATTTTTTTTATTATGAAAGATGGGGTACCAGTAATTATACCGGGGTACCCAAAAGTATCATTTGAAAATCGGTGTAGTATACTTCAAAGTACCCGGGGTACGGGAAAGTAGTTCCCGTGGGGAACTTGACCCATTCAGCGTTAGTAAGAAAATGAGCGTTCAGTGCCACGGTTAATTACATTTCACGTTGTTGATTATATATACAATGTAGACCACAAGACGCCTTCTTCAAATACATATAAGCCTCGCTCTGGGAAAAGGGTGCTTAATGCACGTGCATAGAGTGGCGTCCCAGATTATAGAAGTGTATACGTACGATATTGCTATGTTTTCCAATCAGATAAAGCATTTAAAATAGGAAAACAATTCAAGAAGAAATAATACCAGAACATCAACGAAGAGTTTTATGCAATTGTATTTCATTTACGTCTGTACACTGATGGGAATTTCCCAGTTATTCTATGCAAATGTGTTTGGTTATTATGAATTACATTGAAATAAACATTAGTTGATTTAATTGACGATTATCAGAGCATTTAGATATGAAATTTTACTATCTTCGTTCACATTCATGTCTTGGTTTAAGATTTAGGAAAAAATCTGTACCCATATTTCTAAATCGTATACATGTACACACACGTTTAATGATCACTTGACACGCGCTTAGAAGATCATTGTGAGCGTCACTAACCTGGTTTTCATCGACGTCGACCTGTAAGAAAACTATTTCTGAGAATTCCGTCTGATACATGACGTCATCCATTTTTCGGCGGACCTCGGTATTCTTCGTGCACCAATCAGCTGTGAAGTCCACTGCCACAAGTCTGTCGCCCGCGTCTTGCAGTTCTTGTTCGAACTCTTTCTGCAATTGTGCGTCGAGAAAGTATTATTGCTTAAAGGCAGGTATATATCATATGAATATGTTTACAAAGATCTTTTGCAGCACAATGTCATTGTGGGAACCGTTATGTGTCGCCACACCTCAGCACAGGTTTATTTAAGAAATAATTCGTGTACGTTATATTTTGTTGTCGAATAACCCACGGCCGGAAGTTTAGATGCGTAGGGATTAAATTACGAGTGCGAAGCACGAGTGATTTGCAACCACGCATCTAAACTTCCGGCCGTGGGTTATTCGACAACAAACTATAACGTTCACGAATTATTTCGATTCTTTCACAGTTTTTACTAAAGATTTGTACAATGTATCTTATTTTTCGTGTGTACTATTTTATGTGAAGTTCCGCCCATAAAAATAACTTTCGGCTGTTCTGTCGATCAGATCGCCGCTCTCAATAACAGCCAAACTGGATGGAAAAAAACACACATTTCTTTGTCACGTGACTTTCATGCATAAAATACCGGATTATTACGCTGGTGTAAGATGTATCAGCCTTATTTGTTTAGATACAGCGCATGCGTTCAGTGTATAAGCTCCGCCCATAACTATTGCAGAATAACCCATAGTCGATTTTCTTCTTTGTTTATATGAAATTTGACACGTGCCGTGTTAGAATATACAATCAAACTAGAGTATCATATTTTGACTGTTCAGAGACATTTTATATCAAAGCTAAAACTTATTTTATTCTAATCAAGAATATGAACTCTATTTTTTTTCTATTCTTTCGTGGTGTTTGGGTACACCGGAACAGACGTTGAAATGTCAACACGAAAGGAAAAATATTAACTAACTTCACAAACCGAGATCTGTTTATGAGCCTCACTCTGGGAAAACAAGGCTTAGTGAATGTGTCTTCCCAGATTAGCCTTTGTAGTCCGCACTGGCTTATCAGGTACGACACTTTCCGCGTGTATGGTATTTTTCGTTGAATGTAATCTCTTCTTAGCAAAAATTCAGTTAAAGCGGAAAGTGTCATCCTTGATTAGCCTGCGCACAACCCTGCTTTACTCATCAGAGTCAAAGAATAGCAACCAATGTTTATGTTTTGGGCTTTGAATTTTATTGTAATTATTTACATTTTTAATTCTGTATGTAAGTGTTGCAAATACTACAAATCTCATCAGCGAGACGACTGATACAATGAAAAATAAATGAATGAATAAATGACATGAGCAAAAATGAATTCTCTTCACTTCTGGATTTAACAATGTGGGTCATCACTATAAAATACATCGCACACTTGGTTCAGATTCATATTATAGCAAACACGAGTGTTAAGTATGTAAACAGGAATTTTCCCCAAAATATCGTAAATTTTTTAATTTCACAAATCGACTTTGAAAGCGTATTGGGTCGTATTTGAAATTAACGAAGAATAGCTTCGTAAGTGTAAGTTGCGATGAATGACACAATTAGCAATAAAACATGAGGCTCATATTCATCAAATACAAGTCGCATCGTTTTAATAAAAAAAGATGTGAGTACGTATTGTAGCACAGACATGTGCATGCGCATTTATGGTGGCGACAGTTTAGTGTGTTAAACCGTTTTTAAATAATAAAGGCATCACTTTGCGACTCTAAATATAGAAATCGACTTAATGTATAAAACATATACGAGTAAAATATGACATATACGTGCCGTATTAGACTTAATAAATCGTATATGAAGAAAGATGTTGCCATAAAATCTACGTCAAGCTGTCAAAGTTTATTGCTTTAAAAAGTCATATTTAATTTATGTCTTTACCCATTTTATCGATTTTTTTTTAAAACAAAACAAACGGAATTAATGGTTTAAACGACACCTTTTTCCGAGAACATATATATTTCATGACTACATAAATTAGAAATCAAGAGCTGCTCTGTCCGCTAATGAAACCAGGATACCTTGAGAGACTTTATAGCGGACAGGTTGGTGCATTACCAGACTGCGCATATAACATAAGACCCATTTTCGCATGACGCGGCTCATATTCAGGTTGGTGCATTTTCAGATTGCGCATATAACATAAGACCCATTTTCGCATGACGCGGCTCATATTCAAGTTGGTGCATTATCAGACTGCGCATATAACATAAGATCCATTTTCGCATGACGCGGCTCATATTCAGGTTGGTGCATTACCAGACTGTGCATTTAACATAAGACCCATTTTCGCATGACGCGGCTCATATTCAGGTTGGTGCATTATCAGACTGCGCATATAACATAACATCCATTTTTGCATTACGCGGCTCATATTCAGGTTGGTGCATTATCAGACTGCGCATATAACATAAGATCCACTTTCGCATGACGGGGTTCATATTCAATTTGATGCATTACCAGACTGCGCATATATTATAAGACCCATTTTCGCATGACGCGGATCATATTCAGGTTGGCTCATGACCAGACTGCGCGAATAAGCAGGCTGGTCTGGAGCTACGCTGGCCGCATATAGCATAACACCCATTTTCGCATGACGCGGCTCATATTCATCAACATTATATTTCTCTATTTATTATGCTCCTTCATTGCTCCATGTATACTCTCTTGCCATTCTCATATATTGTTAAGACAGAATATTGCCAAGAAAATGTTATTAGGTATAGTGAAAACGATTTTTTGATTTTTAGATAAACACAATCGTATTTTATAAATGTTAACAGACATGAAATATATCTTGACTTAAGTTAGCCAAATGTCATTTGTTTTTGTGTTGGTGTTTGAGGGCTGCTCTGGAAATACCCCGAAGTTCCTTCTTTAATGCCAGAAATGTTAACTTTAGTAGCAAATTTGATTTTTTTCTGGATCATTCCTTGTAGTAATACAAATATAAACAAAGAGAAACTCCAGCTACGCAACAGGTGGAAATTAAATCGTACATAATTTGATTGACCTATGTTATTTGCCCTTTTAACAAAGACAAAAGAAAGATAAAGTAAAAGAGATACTTAATCATAGGCAGTTTTGTATCTCTGTTACACAAAATCTCTTGAGTTGTATGAAAAGATCTCTTGTATTTTAAAGTTCACATTTTAAATTTATGAACTAATGCAAACTTAACAAAAAGGTGCGTGACTGTAATGAACACATTTTATGTCAAACAGGTTGATTTTATGTCAAACATGTTGAGTTGGTAATAAAAAGTGTCTGAAATAGCAAATAAACGTATCATTTTGAAGACTGCACTCAACGCACAATAGGCTGACTGCGAAGGCTGGTTCCTTCAACATGCTGATTGTTGCTGCCTACTTCGCATCCGCAAATATGAGCCTCGTTCTGTGAAAAGGGGGATTAATGCATGTGCGTAAAGTGTCGTCCCAGATGAGCCTGTGCAGTCCGCACAGGCTAATTAGGGGCGACACTTTCCGCCTTAACTGTTTTTTTTTCTAAGAAGAGACTTCCTTAAAACGAAAAAATACCATTAAAGCGGAAAGTGTCATCCCTGATAAGCCTGTGCTTATATGCACAGGCTTATCTGCGACGACACTTTACGCACATGCATAAAACCCCTTTTCACAGAGCGAGGCTCATATTTTTATATTCCAGTAAGAGATACACTTTCGTATTCTTATTGTCTGTTCCGTTTTACACTTATTTGTGCATACACTCGCGAAGTTAAATGACTCAAAGTTCAACGACTGCATTCGAGATTTAATCTAAACATGTCTGAAATGGAAAGAAAAAAACTTATTTTACAATTGGTTAAATTCGAATAAATTCAGGATCTTAAAAATATTTACCTTTGTACAAATCCGTTTCATTTCCAGCTGAACTTTTTGTAGATACAAGTTTATACGATTACAAATCGCGTTTGTCTGAATCAGCAGTTTCGAAATCTATTACTCGTAGTACCCTATACCCTGTTTATATAAACTTAACCACTCGTGTACGCGCTATATACACCAATATATTTAATGACCCAATAAACCTATTGGAAAATCAGTTGACAATCGATCGATCCGTTTGTTCATTTAAGTTCATTGTTGAAGTGCTATATCCAGTTTGTTTGTGTTTAATTTATTGCACTTTTGTTGTAAAGGACTGTAACAGTAGATGCAATAAAAGCGATATTGTGTTTCAGTAATTTTCAATATCAGTAATTTTAAATTATGTATGTATAATCGTTTAAGACCGTTTACGACCAAATATGTTTAGTTAAAACCTATTTATTTTAGCTCGATTGCATCGAAAGCCTCAGGCTTATTGAAACGCTCTCGAGTNGACATACTATAATCGTAAACGAAATGAGATTCATTTTCTTTATAAATGACATTAATAAATGTGCATGCCCTTGTTAATCGTCGTGTTTCAATGAAAATGAGGCTAATCAGGGACGACACTTTTCGCTTAGCAGTGACTTCCTTGAAACGAAAAAAAACGAAAAGCGAAAAGTGTCGTACTTGATTAGAGTGTGCGGACTGCACATGCTAATCTGGAACGACACTTTATACACATACATAAAGCCCAAAATGAAGCTATTTTGACTTCTGAGTCAGAAATAACAGAGAAGTGTTGTAGTATGTGACAATGGTGATGCAAAGATAGTTACACAATTTTTCTATGGTGATATTTTTGCAAACGTGACCAAGAAAATCTATTTGTGGAAATATTTCTTGATTTTAGGAACGCGACAATGTGATTACTAATGCATATTAATATGCAAGGACAGTTTAATCGTTCACTGTTGAGACTTCTATAAGCTGTTGGAAACGATTGGTGAGACATTTGCCGCTCGTCAATTTCGTATAGCTATTCATCGCGAACATTTATATACACGCTTATTAAATAATTGTTTTTCAAGATGTGTATATTTCATAAATATTTTCCGAGGTAATTTGAATGCCATAACTTAGGTTTCGAATAACAACTTATTTAAAATAAATTGTCAATACCTAATATATAAAAATGTATGTTATAAATACGACTCTATAAATAAATAATAACACAGCTATTATTTATTATTTGTACTTTTTATTTCACCTGAATGTATAATTTAGTAAACATAATAAATGATAACAATTAAGAATATAAGGCAAAATACACACAATAGATAGACTCAAAGATTTGTCGATGTAAGACGAGCGTAGCTAAACACGTATTTGTTTTGAGACAGTCTTGTACATACACATATACGTTGAAATGGGAGCAAAACACAATGCAATTCTTTCCGAGATGCTTGCAAACATTTTCTATTTAAAACCGCTTTTCGACCAGCGCAAGAAGAATACCCCATAAAGACATAACAACAGATGGGAACCTTTTATTATTGGTACGCTCGAGAGCGCTACAAAGACGCCCAACATAAACACTCTTGTGGCGTGTTCTGAGAAAACTGGGCAAAATGCTTGTGCGTAAAGTGTCATCCCAGACTAGCCTGTGCAGTCCGCACAGGCTAATCCGGGACGACACTTTCCGCCTAAACTGGATGATCGCTAAGAAGAGACATCATTTAACACACACACACGCACACGCACACGCACGCGCACGCGCACGCGCACGCGCACGCACACGCACACACACACACACACACACACACACACACACACACAATTACTGTTTGCTTTGTAGATAATGTAAAATAATCGAATACACAAAATTAAATAATAAATATAAATCATAACGAATTGCTGTTTTTTTAGCAGTGATGTCCCCTTTAACCACAAAAATGTTGTATTGTAGCCGTATTATTTAGAAACGAAGACGATTAGGGGGATTTGGCGAACCAGTTGTTCAGAACAGCCATGTTAGGAACTCTCCCCCACTTGCAGTCATGTTTTAAACGGAACGAAGCGATTTTCGAACTCGACGGAGATGTTATTAGAACAAATGTCCCGAGCAAAAAGTATACACAGTGAACTAAGATCTGACTTCTAGGGTGTTTTACAATGTTTCACTATTGCCATATAAGGAAAACCGCCCATCATTTTCACGAACTCGGTCGATATATTATTCAACTTTTTAGTATGTTTTATGAAGATTGGCATAAAAATGTGACTTCTAGAGTGTCCACAAGACACCCTGTCCCGCACCTTAACGGCCATTTTGATTTAACAAACAGGCACCATTTTCGATATCGGCTGGGGTATCAGAACAAATATCAGTTACCAGTTTCATGATAAGTAAAGAAATGTTACTACAAGAGTGTTCACATGTGTGTTGTTTTACTGTGACCTAGTGACCTAGTTTTGAACTCGACCTTGACATTATTGGGACAACCGATCAGACCAGATATAATTC
Organism: Dreissena rostriformis; assembly: GCA_007657795.1. Taxonomy (NCBI): domain Eukaryota; kingdom Metazoa; phylum Mollusca; class Bivalvia; order Myida; family Dreissenidae; genus Dreissena; species Dreissena rostriformis. The sequence goes on along the minus strand of VMBQ01005057.1, from coordinate 57,028 downwards.
AGATTGGGCAAAAATATGGTCTTGATAAAGTTTATAGCGTTAACAAGGTAAACGTTGGCGACGCACGACGCACGACGGACCAAGGCGATCACAAAATATCACAATGAGCAAGTGAGCTTAAATCAACAAATACAATGTTTTCATGTTTGTCTGTACGCCACTTAATATTGTATACTCGTTGTAGTGACTCGCGAGAAACAACGTGTGCAATAATGATGAATACACCAAATTTATGAAATGGTATATTATTTCGCTTTATTGTATAATCAATTGTAAGCTTAAGGTCAATGCGACAGTGTGGAACTACCAAGTAACATTTAATAACATGACATACATGTAACTCAACGAACCATAATGCATTTTTGCATTAAGTCTAAAACTAAAAGTAACATAAATACTCAATAAATAATAAATAAGCAGCACGATAATTGCGCTGTCAGACATAGAACAATAAACATGGTCAATCGTCAAATATATAAAACATTATATTAACACGTTTTGTTGTTTAGATGCACAGGTGTTGGGCGCGTGGCCAAGTCACTTTAACACTATCAATATGTCATATAACAACATTTTTCATCATTTTGACAAAAAAATATAATCTGATATAATATAAATATACATATTATAACAGATTTTTTTGTTTGTCAAAATGATGAAAATGTTGTTTTATGACATATTGATAGTGTTCAAGTGACTTGGCCACGCGCCAACACCTGTGATTAGAGGCAGAGAAGATTGGTTCTTGAAACAACATGAACTCCATCTTCTTTTAGTAATGTACTATTTATTTGCTTTTATTTTACAATTGCACAAATAGATGTATGTAGAGAGTATGTACTGAAACTATAAGAAACAAATCTCCTCACGTAATATCAATGCATATATACGCATTGTGCATTTTTTCCTCTAGATATATTATTTAAAAATTAAATATTCAGAAAAGCTGTCTTTCACTTGTATCCAGAAGTATTAAAAGTTGCATAATAGCGTGTCTTCTATTAATTTGAAAGCTTGTAAATCACACACACAAACGCCTTCTTAAGTCTTCACACTCGTATAAAGGACATTCAGTTAGTTGATTCTACTGCCGCACATCCATTGGTTTTCGTACGGAAACATATCTATCCATTTTCTTCAGGCTTTTTATGTTATTTATTAACACATCGCGAGCTTGTAGTACCCATTGCATCTTCTCTTCGATTGTGTCAGCGTGAAGGTAAATGTCTTTGTTTCTAAACTATCTGAATAAAGAAAGAAACAAACATAATACAATCATTCTAAGCCGGCTTTATCAAAAAGAGCAGACACAAATCATTATTGTAATTATAATCTCAATACCGGGTAACATACTTTGTTTCGGTTATTGCGACACTTACGAAAGTAAACTTTTTAAGTATGTAGTGGAATAATATAAAACTACCGCTCGTCTTACCGAATTCGTCCATGTTATCCAAACGATGACAGCGATATACATTGACCATTCAAACAGACCTGCAATGAAAATAGTATACCTACACTTAAATGCATTTACATTAGGGATACATCTCAGATACCTAAGTGGGTCGAAGGATATGAACAGTAAAGAAAGATATCAATATGTCTAAAGGTGCTCTATTCTTGTAATATAAGTATATGCCATTTCAGATCACCAAACCAATTTATATTTAATGATTGCATTTTCTAAACAAAACATATACATGCGTATCCAAACATAAAACAACTATGTCATCCTAAATTTTAGTGGTTTTGTGACTGGTTAAAAAAATATATTTCGCACATTAAACTACGAAATAACTAATATTTTATGGTATAATGTATGTTTTGGCAACGAGGTGATGGCGCATAGCTCTGGGAAAACTAGGCTTAATGCATATGCGTAAAGTGTCGTCCCAGATTAGCCTGTGTAGTCCTCACAGGCTAATCAGGGACAACACTTTCCGTCTACACTGGATTTCCGTTAAGAAGAGACTCCGTTAATTAAAGCGGAAAGTTTCGTCCCTGATTGGCCTGTGCAGACTGCACAGTCTAATCTGGGACAACACTTTACGCACGTGTATGCATTAAGCCTAGTTTTCCCAGAACGAGGCTCATATGACGACTTACATTTCTGTTGCCGCATGCACTGCCGTCCACGGCCGGCTCGGAGCGTGTGTACCTCCACTGACCCTTGGCATCATCACAGCAAAGGTGTTCACACTGCTTCGGGCCCACCTACAATGGATGAAGGGGTTGTCATGGAATGTTAATGAGCCTTGTCAATGTCATTTCTCTATGACTAAAAATGGACATGATCTAACACATAGTATTATTATTATTATTATTATTATTATTATTATTATTATTATTTAGTAGTAGTAGTAGTAGTAGTAGTAGTAGTAGTAGTAGTAGTAGTAGTAGCAGTAGTAGTAGTATTAGTATTATTATTATTATTGTGGTTGTTGTTGTTGTTATAATTATTGTTTAAACAAAAAGTGTCGTCCGTGATTAGCCTGTGCGGACTGCTTAGGCTAATCTAGGACGACACTACGCACATGCATTAGGTCCAGTTTTTCCAGAAAAAGGCTTAAATAATTGGTTAAATACTACGAGCAGTTTTCTTTACTGGCTAACGTTCTATACATGGTGACCACAGATATTTAACAATCAATTATCTGTATATATATATACATTTCTTTATCTGAATTAAGTCAAATATCCTTATTAACAAGTATACACTTGTTAATCCTTGTTAATCAAAAGGAGCTTAAAGTATGTCCGTAAAATGTCGATCCAAATTAGCCTGTGCAGTCCACACTGGCTAATCAGCACCAACACTTTCCGCTTGTATGCTATTTTTTGTTGAAATGAAATCTCCTCTTAGCGAAAATCCTGTTAAGACTGAAAGCGACGTCCTTGATTAGCCTTTGCGGGTTTCAACGTCTTATCTGGTACGACACTTTACGCACATGCATTAAGCCCCGTTTTCTCAGAGCGAGGTTCAAATAACCGCATACCTCGCACGGCGGACCGCCAGTAAAACGTCTACATTGCTCCGTTATGGACATATAGGTTCCCGGAAATGACGTAGGGAATTGCATGATCTCAGTGCTTGCCCTCTGCTTGAGACACCCCGAACGGTCCATGCTGAAAATATGGTTTTTGGTCACTTATGTGATCTTATACCAGACAAATCTGTATCCGTTGGCATGCACTAGCTTTACCTCAATTTTGTTCGAATACATGACTATGAAAACATTTGTAAAATACACGCATTGACGTATAGGTTTCCAAAATCTTTATTAAACGTAGAAATATAACTGAACCGTTCTCTGGGAAAACCGGGATTAATCCATGGGTGTAAAGTATCGTCTCAGATTAGCCTGTGTAATCCTCACATGCTAATACGGGACGATACTTTCCTCTTTTATTTTTTTGTGTGTTTTAAATGAAGTCTCTTTTATACGAAAATCCAGTGTAGGCGGAGAGCGTCGCCCCTGATAAGCCTGTGCTGACTACAGGCTAATCTGTGACCACCCTTTATTCAAATGCATTAAGCCCTCGTTTCTAAGAGACCGGCTCAATTTTATAATGCGCCCACCCTTTAAGTTTAAGCTATAGGACTTAAGACATTTTATGCTTATGTTTAGTCAAAGCGCGTTATTATTTTAAATCAGGGACACATTATCAGTACATTTTGACGAGACTTTACAAAAAACAACGTCCTGACTCACTTGAGGAAGTTCTGAAAACTCTGAACGGAGCAGTCGGAGAATCTACTGAACTTGAAGGCATCCTCTCTGGAGTAGCTCATGATGAAGCCAGAGTTGCTGGCGCAGGGACTCGCCTCCGCCTCACCATCGTGGTAGGCGCCCAGTCTGTGAACAGAGTAGCCTGTGATAGTGGTAAACGGGAACAATTCACAAATGCAACGCCTGTGGTAATTGCAAACGGAAACAATTCACAAACTTTTTTAAGGCAACGCCTGTGGTAATGGCAAACGATTACAATTCACAATGGCAACGCCTGCGGTAATGGCAGACAGTAACAATTCACAATGGCAACGCCTGTGGTAATGACAAACAGTAACAATTCACAATGGCAACGCCTGTGGTAATGGCAAACGGTAACAATTCACTAACTTTTTTAAGGCAACGCCTGTGGTAATGGCAAACAATTACAATTCACAATGGCAACGCCTGCGGTAATGGCAAACGGGAACAATCCACAATGGCAATGCCTGCGGTAATGGCAAACAGTAACAATTCACAAAAGCAACGCCTGTGGTAATGGCAAACGGTAACAATGGCAACGCCTGTGGTAATGGCAAACGGTAACAATCCACAATGGCAACGCCTGCGGTAATGGCAAATGGGAACAATTCGCAAAGGCAACGCCTGTGGTAATGGCAAACGGTAACAATTCACAATGGCAACGCCTGTGGTAATGGCAAATGGGAACAATTCACAAAGTCAACGCCTGTGGTAATGGCAAACGGTAAAATCCACAATGGCAACGCATGCGATAAAAGCAAACGGTAACAATCCACAATGGCAAAACCTGTAATAATGGCAAACAGTAACCATACGTAATAGCAGAGAAAGTGGTAACGGCAAACGATCCACAATAAAAAGCAAAGTCTTATAGTAGCAGTGCACAATGGCAGAGTATGTGATAAAGTCAAACAGTCAAACAGTCACGATGCACAACTCCAGAGCATGTGATAAAGGCAAACAGTAACGATTCACAATGGCAGAGCGTGGCATATAGGCAAACAGTATCAATGCAGAAAGTAAGATGGCATGCCTTTATCGACAGTGCAGTTCGAATATTTACAGGCGATAAACATTATATCCCATTAATTAATATAAGTATAGACAGTTTTGAAAAAGAATCAAATACTTACAAGAAGTTGTTATTTAAATTGCCACAGTTAAAGTAAAGTGCATGTCTTAGATTATTTTGTTTTTGCAAACTAAACAAAAGTATAACTGTCAAAACTAAATAGTACACACTGTAAACGGCAATTTATTTAATCATTTGTTTTATGTCTGTAATAGCCGCACGATATTCTTTGAAGTTGCAAAACTTAAATACTGAAAGTTTTCATGGAAATGTTAAAGCAATAATTAATGTCTTCTGCGACAAAATAAATGTACAATCAACAATTGCAGTCACCGAAAGTCTAAACTTTTTGTTGTCTAATTAGCGAATGGACCACAGTTAATTGTGATTTGAATAATGTTATAATGTCACAAAAGAGCAATGTGACAAGCAATGCCATGCTGAGGTTAACACTGAGTGTCACGTATAGGTCAGTTTTAAATCATCGTCAAATATCCTGGCTGAAAGTATGTTGCATAAAAGTACATCTTTCACTTTGCTTCAAGTTGGGTTGCGTACATTTTTTATTTAAATCAAATGGAGATATTAGATGATCCCCTTTGGCATTTTGATTTTATCGAGTGTACAGTAAATCCGAAATGACAATGCGCCATCAGAATCTTACATAAAACCCAACAACATATCTCAATTTACTTGATAATTGAAGACTAGGCTACATTTAAATAAAACGCTCTGTTTAAATGACCCGCGTCATGCGAAAATATGTATTATGCGATATGCGGCCAGCGTAGCTCCAGACCAGCCTGCGCAATCGCGCAGTCTGGTCAGGAGCTACGCTGTCCGCTTTAAAGTCGCGCACAATTTCGTTGCCTCATTTACAGAAGAGGCTCATATTTGACATCAAGATGCTTTTGTCGATTAAAACACGTCTTTTAAAATCCATTTCTAAAACGTGTATTTTAATATATACAACTAAACAAGCGTGTTTGGTTGATTAATTGATATGTCTTTCTTTTTAAAACAGAAACGACTATGTTATTTGGGAAATTATAATTGCAAATATTTTCATATATTTATCAGATGTATCATATTTGGCAATTTATCATTTTCAAATGGATCTCTTTTCATTGAATTTCAAATTATAAAAAAGTATGTCAACACCATTGTTATGTAACTACTTTCCCTTCAATTCCAAATAATACAGTATTCTAGTCTCGCATGCGTAGACGATGTTTTTTTAACAATCATCAATTTCGATCTCTCGAGTCATGTCCAAATTAACAAAGGTTAATATTTACTTATTACCAGAATTATCGATCAGGAATTAGTTTACATACGATGGGGGTAAAGTTGGCGCCGTCGACTATTTTTCACTTTTGAAGATTTCCTCTTCATTCAATAGTTTAATTGTTCAAATGTGCATTAAACAATTAGTATCCCATTAATCAAAGACGCTAGCAATATTCTCTGATGAACGTCAAGACAAATCGATGTCGACAATGTGTTTAGCTGTCGTTTGGTGTTACACACGCGAAATGCACACTTTCATTGACGCCAGTGAGCAAAACACACATAAACAAGAATGCACACTTAAACACTTATTCCCGGTAATTTAACTAAGCTCTTGGAAAACCGGGATTAATGCAAGTGCGTGTAGTGTCGTTCAAGATTAGCCTGTTCAGTCCGCACAGGCTAATCTGCGATGACACTTTCCACCTTATCTGGATTTTCGCTAAGAAGAGACTTTCTTGAAACGAAATATACCATTACAGCGGAAAGTGTCGTGTCTGATTAGCCTGTGCGGACTGCGCAGTCTTATCTGGGACGGCACTTTACGCACATACATCAAACCCCATTTTCTCAGATCGAGGCTCATATCTTCTCTATCGTCACTTACAGATGACCAACTTCGTGGGCGGCTATGATGACGCCATTGAAGCTCGTGGACGCCTCTCCTATCCCGAAATTGTAGGCCAACTTCCGGAAGTATGGCGCGGACAGGCACGCTCCTCGTACATAGGCAACCCCTGCAAGATGCGCACACAGGACGCCGTTAATGGATTCTGTGACACTTATTTCGCGAGTATAAATGATAGACTTGAAAGAAAGCAAGGATGAGGTCAAGATTATAAACGTCTAGGCCTCAACGTTATTCATTTATTTTTCAATTGTTTATTCATGAAGGCTGAACAGAAATATTTGCTGTTCATTCTATTTTTTAAGAAGAATGAATTATGAGCTATTACACAATAAAACCTGTATTAATTACAAACTTTTTTGTTGACGTTTTTGTTAATTAACACATAGAAACAACCGTGCTGTTGTGCTTCAGTGGAATATAAAGTAAGTTTTCATTAACCGTTAAAAATTGCATTGAAGAAATATGTAAAAATCATCATGACGTCACTCACCGGCAGTTCCCGCCACACACCCGTCCACCTCCTCCTCGTCCTCATCGCTTGTGAACCGGCTCTCCTTGAACCTTCGCGTGTGTGACGTCATACGACAGGCGTCATTACTAAAAATCAGATGACGTAATACAGAAACACGTGTTGCTAAGCAAAATAATTAGTATTTCAGTTCCCATAAATAGATAACTCCTTGTTGATTAGAAACATTATCTGTTAACAAAGATTGAGTTTCGCGTAAGCGTATCTTTACAACCAAAAGGCACGTTTCGGAAAGCATGTTGTTCATTTTAATAAGTGCTAAGCGCAAATTGGACCAGAGGATGAACAAGTGCTTTATCTCTCTCTGAAGACCTTGCCAATGCTATTGGCGAAAATTTTAATATACTCTGAATGCCAAACCACTATATAAATATATATATGGGCCGCGCTCTGTGAAAAGGGGTTTAATGCATGTGCGTTAAGTGTCGTCCCAGATTAGTCTGTGCAGTCCGCACAGGTTAATCAGGGACGACATTTTCCGCCTAAACTCGATTTTCTTCAAGAACTGTCTTTCTTTAAACGAAAAGTACAATAAAAGCGGAAAGTGTCGTCCCTGATTAGCCTGTACAGACTGCACAGGCTAATCTTGGACGACACTTTACGCACATGCATTAAACCATCTTTTCGTAGAGCGAGACTCATATTGATTTCAAGTTTAATTTGGGATGCTATCAAACAAAATGTGATTAGATGGCATGAAACAAATTGTGCTATTTTAGAAATTCACTGAATACTGTGGGTTAACACTCAAGAAATTACGGTCTGATGAATATATATATATATACAATTGTGCCTGCAGATGAGCAGTAGAGACATACGTATTAACAATTAATTAGCCTGCGTGTAAGGAAACTGACAAAAAGCTTGAAAACATCGAACTCGTCCACATAGAGCAGTAAATGCAGGGAATTTGGTGTTTGAAACAACATTTAACAATGTCCCAAATATATAAAGATAACTTGTAAGTTTTAACCTAGTATAACATGTTCAGTTTTTTTTTTAAATACAATAGTGTTTAATTCCAAGCCATCTATAATTCTCTATTTGTTCAATCTATACTAACGAACCATTAAAAGAAAAAAGTGTTTTGTTCTGTAAACCTATATAACGTGTAAGTGTGTGATTCAAGTACATGTACAGCAATGAAACAATCAAAGCCGGGGCAAAGGAAGCCGACATAATTTACAGCCGCATTATGAGTGACACCAGAAACACATTTATGGTGAGAAACACCTGCCGTGTCCGCTACGTAATAGCATACACATCCCATGATATGTATATTGTATATTTATACATGCATATGAAATCCAAAATAATGCTTTTTCAGTTGTTTATGTTATCAGACGCACGAAGAGACTTTGAATATAACTACTATAAAGAGACTACATGTACAATTAAAGAGAATAGTACGATATTTTAAACAATATCCAAATGGGGACAGGAGTCAGGGACGGGTGGCGGGGCGGCGCAGACGAGGGCTGGGGCGGTCGGGCGCTTGGGTACTTTTTTTACGAAATTTTAATTGCATAATTCCTTCCAAGGAAACACATGCATTTTGTGTGGCCTTCTTATCATAGGATCATGTAGTAAATCACGGTGCAAAAAAAAATATTGTAATCTGTTTAAATGCGTCTCGCGTATTGCACTTGAATCTTTAAGCGTTAACAAACACTTCATTTTAATACTACTCTGTTTCAATCTCTTTTAGAAATTTTATTAAGACTTGACGTTCGAATTAACCTGTTCGACAAACGACGACTGAATGATGCGTACAATAACGATGTGTTGTAATTAGTCCCATTGATTTATTTGATAAAGTATAATTAAATGACAAGTTAACAATATTTTCAGACATATTAATGTCCCGCATAATCTCGTTTGATTCAAAACATTAATTGCAGGTTCTTAGATACGCCCTAACACGTATTTAAGGACAAAATGCATGGGTTGTGTACAACACCACTCATTGTTATGGGCGGTTTCCAATAAGTAGTGTTAATAATCAATAAAGGCGTATATCGTGTTGTCCAAACAAATACTCAAATCAACCTAAACCCCAGACATTTCAAATAAGTAAGTCAAATATTTATTGCTTTTCGTGTATGATCGAATTTAAAATTCACGAGTGGTAATTTTCAATACTGTGAAATATTTATTTTGTGTATTTTCACCGAGATTGAATTTTTCACCAATAAAACGCATCATTATATTCCTGTTTGAAATTTTAACAAAATACGACCTTTACCAAGCAGTAAAATAAATGTCTACAGAAAAAAAGGTTTAATAAAACTCGCTGTTTTTCTAATCCCGTCGGTTTTTGTGTTCGTCCTATTTTGTCGTTATTAATACCGCATACAGCAAATAAGAAAGCGCTTGCTCTATTATAATACTACTATACAATGAATACGGTCGAAATAAAGCATGTGTGAGTATATAAAAGTAAAAGAAATATTGCGCTAGTCATTTTTTTTCCAAAAATATGTATAAGTTTCGTGGCATGCGCTATTTGGCTGCGCACTCGAGGCTCTGTCTCCTAAGAAATATCATAATTATTTGACTGATCTGTAAGACGATACATGATGTGCCCTAAGTCCTGACATACCCTGTTTGTAGAAAGGCAACGTCGTGTATTGGCAGCACCGTCTCGTATTTCACCAGCCACCGCTGGAGGCTGTCCATGGCGTCATACAGCGAGAACAGCCGACTGCCCTGGCGTATCCGGTTCTCCTCGATGAACGGCTGCGCAGTGGCGTCCCGGAAGACGCCGATCTCGCGGATTTTTAAATCTATGTGCGGCCATTTCCGTTGTAAGGAGATTGTCAGGAATTTCCAGTTAACCTTCAAAGACACATCGTAACATAGTGAGGTCGATGTCAGAAAGTGTGGTTTTAGGAAACGTCAACGTCGACCGATTGCTGAGATTTTAAGCGCACATGAGATCAAGAAAATCATTGAAATATTGTGATTGACTTGAGTCTAACTATGGGGTTTCATATCAATTCATTCAAGCATTCGCTTCATGAGGTTTCATCTGTAAAAGGTAAGGCACAATAGCAACCATATGGAATTCTAAAATTCTGTTAAATCATTATTATTCGTGGTACATTAATTTTCGTTGATTTCGTGGATTAACCAATCCACAATTCAACAGAAACACATCAGAAAATGAACGACGCCAATTTTTCTTTTGTTTTCAAAATCAGAATACCACGAATTTACGTATTTTTGGAAAATATTATTTTTATACAAACCATGAAAGTTCCTGTCGACGAATATAAATGATTTTAAATTATTTGAAAGTGTTTCATTTCAGACATATTGAACGGACTAAACGTTAGGTAAGCATCTGTAAAACATTACACCGATTTTACACTAACAATATAAAAACACTCACGGCGTGCCAGAAATGCAAGAGGTACTCCAATAGTTCGTCCGTGTCGCCTTCAAACTGTTGCACCAAGGCGTTATCACAGAAGAGCAGCAACTCTGGCTCGATCTTGGACGAGGTCTGAGTTACTTGACGTTTGTGACGTCTCGGAAAGACGTTCATATACTCGGCGCTTTTCGACGCGGTCGAGTTCAAGGTCAAGTTCAAGACCTCCGTCCAGGGAAATTTCAACTTGTCAACGCTTGGGGGAACTGAAATATAAACAAGATTGCGTGGTTTAATTTGAATGCGAGTTTAAATGTTTTTGCGTCATTTTCTGTTCGATAACATATGTTGGTTGAGATCATTTTGAGGTTACTTGTGAAAATGTTGAATAAACTGTTTTATTGCTTCATTAAAGTAACCGCTACAAAATTTTAAATATAACGATCTAACATGAGGCTTGTCTCTAATGGTATATTTTATATACTTCAGTGAAAATAAGAATTTATAATCATGAAATATGTTAATGACGAGATATTTTATATTTTGGCATATAATACACGAAATTCATATTTTCAAATGCAATATACATGTAGTTAAAATACACATTTTTTCCAGCTCAACAAAAAATGTTTGAAATTCAGCCCAAATATTTAAAATAAATGTTAATAATATGTTTATAATTAAGACGCAAGTATTTCTTAAAAAAAAAAAAAATAAACAGTTAAAAAAATCCGAAATTCATTGTTGAAACACTTAAAATAAACTTGACAGAAATATATTAAAATAAATAATAAGCCAGTATGAAGTGCTTGCACGATATCTGTTTGATAGCTGCAATGGCAAATGGTAAGAACTGATGCGGACATATGTCATAGAACCCTTTTCACATGACTCGGCTCAAGTGTCTGGTGCAAGGTAACTGTGATGCATGTACAAACCAATATATAAGCCGTGTTTTTAACAATACGACCTGTTTGAGCCAATTCATAGCAATCAAGCATACAATTAAGACAAACACCAGTTTGTGTGAGTCTGTGGATGTGTTATAAGACATCAAACATCGAATCATTTATATATACATATATATGCTATGGTCATTTCCCGGTACACAGTGCGTTGACATTTCACATACAGATGTTGTTTTTTTCCCATTTGTATCGTATAAACGGAAACAAACATGTCTTCACCCATAACATTTAAATTCGGCAGACCTGTAAATGAGTTCAAACATTTCGATGTATGACAGTATGATAATTTAAACAGAACAATTTACTGATGGCGACATCCTAACTGGCTACGAAAAATTTCAAATAAATCGACTCCATCAGTCATGTCATTATATCCAATCCTCAAATGCTGGTATTATCGTCGCGTCTACCGGAATGTTGTTAGTCATGTTAATACGATTGTAATGAGAGTATCGCTTCAGATTAGTCATCAACTGATATGCATACTCATATTTAAATTTTGTTTCCCCAAAAATGACTGATCACAAAAGATGATAGACAAAATTTCTTGAAATGGATAACTGGATGATGTGTTTGTCTGGTATGTCTACCATGCTATCAATCCCGACTCGGGAAGCATTTGATGGATCTTTGTAAACAAAAACACCACAAAATGGTTCCGCCCAGAAAAAGAAAAAAAAAAGAGTTTCGATAAGGTCCTGATTTGGGACGAATATGTTTAATCATAAGAGCCTCGTTCTGGGAAAACAGGGCTTCACGCAAGTACGTAAAATGTCCCAGATTAGCCTGTGCAATCCGCACAGACTTATCAGGTACGAAACTTGTCCCTTTACTGAATTTTTACTGAGAAAAGACTTCCTTTAAACTACAAATATAAAATAAAAGCGTTAAGTATCGTCCTTAATTTGCCTGAGCGCACTGCAAAGGCTAATATGGGACGACACTTAACGCACATACATGAAGCCCAATTACTTACTAAAACTTAACCAGCTCGTTCTTACCAAACAGCTCGTCGTCCGAGAATGTGTGCGAGTCCGGGGATTTCCTCCATATAGTATGGGTATCAAGGTGCAGAGACCGTTTATGCCTTTTGTGAGCCACCGGTGGTGCTATTACCATCTCCTCGTGGATAATGCCCTCCTGTAACCATGGTAACGGATCAATTATTTAAAGCCCATATAACGTTCAAAATAAACGGAAAATAAACGGAAATGGCAACGCTAGATGTGTTCTGATAACATAGATTGAACAAGATATAAAATGCTCTTTTTTATGTTTGTGTGGAAAATATATTCCATTTTAATTTCCCGCAACGATATCTATTCATACGACACGCGAACACTAAACTGGGATATGAACATGTGTTGAATATATTGTACCACAAACAAACAAGAAAGAGCATTTTGTATCGTGTTAAATCTATGTTACCAGACCACATCTAATATTTAACGAAATTTCCGTTGATTTTGAGCGTTATCGAGGTTTTAAGATCGCCTGGTAAGAAGATCCAAGCGCCATTTGCAATCATTCAAATGATAACAGCAATGTCTTTTTAGCAACTTATATAAATGGAAACCTTCTCAAAAATGAGTTGCGTTTTGAGGAAACTGGACGAAATGCATGTGCGTAAAGTGTCGTCCCAGATTAGCCTGTGCAGTCCGCACAGGCTTAACCGGGACGACACTTTCCGCCTAAACTGGATTTACGCTAAGAAGAGACATCATTTAAACGAAAAACTCCATAAAAGCGAAAATTGTCGTCCCTAATTAGCGTGTGCGGACTTCACAGGCTAATCTGGGATGACAATTTACGCACAAGCATTATGCCCGGTTTTCTCAGAACACGACACAAATAAGACCTGTAAGAGGTTCGATAGTTGACTAGTTTTATGTAAAACGGCAACACTCCATTTTACTGCGTCCAAAAGTCCGTGGCCGGTCTTAAAGATTGCACTTCACTGTCCCTAAATTTGTATATATTTTCCCGTTGCCATACTATTTTTCTATGCTTTGTTGTGCTTAATGAAAAACGATATAGGTCATGTACATAAACAGGTGAAATCTTTTTGAGGTGCGCTCTGAGAAAAGGGGGTTTAATGCATGTGCGTAAAGTCCGCACAGGCTAATCAGGGACGACACTTTCCGCCTTAACTGGATTGTTTCTAAGAAGTGATCTTCTTCAAACGAAAAATATCATAACAGCGGAAAGTGTCGTCCCTGATTAGCCTGTGCGGACCGCACAGGCTAATCTGGGGCGAAACTTTACGCACATGCATTAAACCCCCTTTTTTCAAAAGGCGGCTTATTTTTTTTATCGAAAGAGTGTATGTACAATCTAACAGCCGAGGACGTAATGACATAACATTAAAGAACCCGACAACAAAAGAAAAGTCGAAACTCTTACTTGTCGAACAATGTATTCGATTTTGTCATATTTGTATCCTAATGCTTTGACAAGTGTATGGCGAATCTGCCTGTTCTTTATTGTTGTTATTTTTTTTTTCCAATAATTAATTTGAAAGATCTTTGATCAGCTAGAAAATGCACAAGAAACGGAGTGAACGCATTAACTTCTGATGAATCTAATTATTTAATAATAAAAAGCGATACTAATTTATCATTAGCATTAGTATTATTGATATGTGTGGTAGGGAGTTTAATAGCCCTTCAGTGGTTTAACCAATTATTCATGGTTTTGCAACGGTTGGTCCTAAACCTATATAACAATTAAGTAATCAATTTAACTAAACTAGCAATAACATGCGCAAATGTCAGTCCAATCGCATATGTTTTAAGCAATAAAATAAGCCCACAAGGAAAAAGGAACCGTTTTTGTACGCAGAGCAACGACAACTTCATGAAGTAAATACACATGTGCACGAATCTGACATCATTTCAATTAATCATAATAATGTTCCATGAGTCCCTTAATGGTAATACGAATATTAGTATAAACATAACCGCATCTTAATTGTATTCCTTGAGAGACCAATGGGTTTGCTTTGCGGTTATTATGCGTCAATAATTAGCAATTTGTCGATGCATCATCGAACGCACTAATAAAGAAAGTCGTAGAAACGATTTAACGAACCATGCTGAACTTCAGAAGAAGTGCAGGAGAATACGTCAAAATAAAATGCAATTCCTTTTCGACTATACAATATGTCTGCTGAGCGAGCACACTATGACCACATTAAATGCATGCCAATAAACGTTAATTGAGATGAACGATCAAAGACACACATAACTTAACGACTGGGTTTGTTATGCCCCCTTCTTCGAAGAAGAGAGGGTATATTGCTTTTGGCCTGTCTGTCTGTCATTGTGTGTGTTTGTCTGTGTGTCTGTCCCAAAACTCTAAATTAGGTTAAAGATTGGCCATAACTTTTGCAATATTGATGATAGCAACTCGATATTTGGCATGCATGTGTATCTCATGAAGCTGCACATTTAGAGTGGTGAAAGGTCATGGTCATCCTTCAGGGTCAAAGGTCAAAACACAAAATCCAAGGGAAGCAATAATCTTTAAAGGGAGATAATTTCTAAACCTGCCAAATGATAAATATAAATTTTATTTCAAAGCGGCGCAGTAGGGGGCATTGTGTTTCTGACAAACACATCTCTTGTTTTCTGTACAAATGCAAGATCGTTATTTGTGTGCTCCCGAAAATATAGTCATCGTTTGTCTTATCGTCCAACTTTTCGTCCTTCCGTATGTTCTTCCACCCGCAAATCTGTATCGTTTTCATGCAGACAATAGCTCGGGAAGTATTTAGGGAATTAAAATTAAACTTCGTATAATAGAGGACATTTCTTCGGAGTGCAGAGAACCAGAACAATAACTCTGTCATCAATATTTTTGGAGTTACACATGTATTGCCCTTTGCTTATGACTTTAGAGTCCGTCTCTTGTGTAGCTTATAACGTATGCAGTAATGAAAAGCTTCAAATGAATCTTCATATACTAATGATAGAGGGCATTTAAGGGAAGTGCAAAGTTCAAGAAGCACAACTCTTTGGTCAACTGTTGTTTCATTTAAGTGAATTGTCTTTGGCACAGCATAATTTCTTTAATCGTGTAGGTATTAAAACAGTAAACTGGTAGAGGAGAATGAAAAGAAGTGCATAGTCAATAACCACAAACTTCTTATCAGTATTATAGAGTTATTACTCTATTGTTGTATTGCATGTTTATTGTGTTCAGCATAACTGCATGTATTGAAATAATTCAAATTAATCTTCATATAATGATATATCACTTTGAGAGCAAATAGAAACGCGTTTGCTTAAGGACAGTAATTATTTTTGCAGAATGAAAGCATACATTCATAAGTATTGAACGGAAAACAATAAAACTTCACATGTTAAATTTTTTGAGTTATTGCCCTTTGTTTATTTTTTGTGCTTAATACTTTTTGAAAAATATTTAACGGATTCGAATGAAAGTTCATATATAATTTAAGGGCTTTTAGAGGAGTTCATAGTAAAGTTACCACAAATCTTTCTAAATATTTAAGGAGGCATTGGTCTTTGTAAATTTTATTGTGCATGCTATAATTCCGTTGCGATTGAAGATAATAAGATGAATTTTCATAAATCGATATAGAACATTAAAGTGAGACTGTACGATGTTGTCAAATATGTATGAATTTGTATAAAATGTGTACACAAACTTGTTATACATATATTTCAACATAAATTAAAATAAAAGTTAAGAAGAACATGTGTCTAAAAATGCGTAATAAGCCAGATATTGAATTCTGAAATCAAAAAAGGCTTCCAGCCGAATGCGCCAGCATATACATGTATATCATGCATTTACAATGTAAATCTAAATTTAGTTTTAGTGCAGATTGGTTCATACGACACAAGGGCACACTTTTGTTTCCTAGCAAATACGAGTAAAAATATCGGCATCGGCTTTAACCATCGCTAACTTGTCTTTGCTGCATTTTATGAAATTCGTCTTCAATGTATAATTTTTCTTGCCTATTTTGTGTTATTGTAACATATTTTTATCAATATATAACAATTTAACACATATGAAAATCGTACAGTCTCCCTTTAAGAACAACAACTATCTTGAGCCTATGTGTGTGTTGTTATTCCCCTTGATTTTTCTCTTGTGAAGAATCAAATAACACAGTTTTATTTTATTGTGTAGGTCACAACTCAAAAAATATTAAAGGGATTCAAATGAAACTTGATACAATTATAGACGACTTTGAGAAGAGGTTCCGAGTATACATGTTCTTATTGTGTCTTTGCACTTTGTTTTATTTTCGATTACAAAGCATAATGAAAATTCATATATCAATAGAGTACATTAACCCATTTATGCCTAGCGTCTAGAAAAAAGGCCTTTGCAAACAGCGTAGACCCAGATGCATTATGCGGCGTCTCATCAGGGTCTGCGCTGTTTGCTTAAAGGAATCTATGTAATAAATATTCTAAATATATAAATGAATATACTACACATCCCTAATTTTGGAAATAAATTGATCCAATTTAGAAGGATGGGAGAGTCCACTAGGCATAACTAGGTTAAGAGTTTTTTGTTTTCCCCAACTTTGAAGGTCAAGATCATAATTTTGTGTCAACATTTTACCTCGGGGACACTCAGCAACGTCAGGTACAGACCTGGTTGATACATGAATTACATGAGAAACAAAACTTTGATTTTATGTTGAAATGAGTCGAAAAAGTTTTTGGTTTATTGATAAGTACCACTTTTTACTTCCGGATTAAAGGTTACGGGTTGAAACAAAATTTCAGTCGTTCTTACAGCATTTTGCATGTAATGGTTTTATTTTATTTAAAATACGCACCAAGACTACTGGATAGCACACAACTCACCACGAAATGCTTCATATTGCCCCCGTTGTGATTGTCATTGTGTCGCAGACTGACCAGGGTGCCGGACCCTACATCGTGGTAGAAGTGCAGCTTCTCCGCCTTTTCATGAAGCCGATGCTGAAAAAAACGTAAGTCTTGTGATCAAAAGTAGTTGAAAACCCCAGAAGACACCATTATTCTTAGAAGCAGTACTATGCTAATTATTCTTAAAGCCACATACATACTCAAAATCAACGAAAAGTTTGTAAAATATTTCGTAAAATAAAGTTACCCCCTAAAACATCAGTGTTCCTTATAGCAATAGCCGAAATGTTAACTCTAGATGTGGTATGGTAACATAGATTTAACGAGATACAAAATGCTTTTTTTTAATTTGTTTGTGTCACAATATATTCCATGTGAATCTCCCGCAACGATATCTATTCATACGACACACAAACACTAAATTGGTACATGGACATGTGTTGAATATATTGTACCACAAAGACAAAAATATAAAAAGAGCATTTTGTAACGTGTTAAATCCATGTTACCAGAGCACATCAAGTGTTTATATTTTGGATATTGCTATAAGGAACACTGATTGTTTATGTGTTAACAATATTTTACGAAATATTTTACGAAATATTCGTTGATTTTTAGCGTTATAAGGGCTTTAAAACTTCTAACTTAATTTCTAATTCATTGTAAAAATTATCAATTCTGAATACATGTACAGTGTTTTCTCTTTTGAACGGCAAGATTTCTTTTCTTTTCATGTCTCAATAATATTTGATAGCTCAAAGAAGAGATCATCTACCATTGACTACATAAGCAGTAAGAACCTTCTGTCAATGATGTTTTTCTTGTACTGGGAATGATTGAAGTCAACAGGATTCACTGTACATAAACATTTCGACTTGTCTCAGTCCTCATTCGCTACTATTATATGCCGATGGCCAGTTAGAGTTACACGTCGAAACACAGACTTCTGGGTGCGTATTCATCACCAATTTTTTAGATTTAAGTCCTAGATTTAAGAATACTATTGGAACTGGGTTTTGTTCTAATAGTATAACACATTTTAATACGACATAGAATTTAAAACCTATAACTATGCAATATTGTATTACGAACAAAATCATTTATGACATAAGAACAAATTATTGGTTGCATATATTCAAATGGAAATTTGCATATTTCTTGGGTCTAAGTGTATGATTTATTCATAAGTTTAACCCTTTGCATGCTGGAAAATTTGTCGTCTGCTAAAATGTCGTCTGCTGAATTTCTAAAATTAGCATTTTCTTCAAATTTTTTCAAAGAATACTATCAGAATAGCAAACAGTTTGGATCCTGATGAGACGCCACGTTCTGTGGCGTCTCATCTGGATCCAAACTGTTTGCAAAAACCTTCAAAATCCGGTTCCAGCACTCAAAGGGTTAACGCATGCGCAGAAAGTTTTGTCCAAGATAAGCTTGTGCAGTCTGCAAAGGCTAATCAGGGACAACACTTTCCGCCT
>VMBQ01005057.1:0-30532 GCA_007657795.1 Dreissena rostriformis | reverse complement strand
TGTGTGTGTGTGTGTGTGTGTGTGTGTGTGTGTGTGTGTGTGTGTGTGTGTGTGTGTGTGTGTGTGCGTGTGCGTGTGCGTGTGCGTGTGCGTGTGCGTGTGCGTGTGCGTGTGCGTGTGTATTTCATTTTTTTATGAAACACATGACATACACATATATTTTTATTTATATTATATTGTTTTGATTAGATTGTGTGTTTTATGACGAGTCATTTCTTTTTTGTTTAATAGTTCATGCATGAATACTACATATGTGTGCAGTGACCTATTTTCTGCAGCATCAAAGTAACGTTTAATGGTAGAAGTCGCAGATATGTCTGAGAACTGTTGAGTCTTGTTAGGCTCATAACCCGATGGATATAAGCCTCGCTCTGTGAAAAGGGTGTTTAATGCATTCGCATTAAGTGTC
The DNA here is from genome assembly GCA_007657795.1 of Dreissena rostriformis. Taxonomy (NCBI): domain Eukaryota; kingdom Metazoa; phylum Mollusca; class Bivalvia; order Myida; family Dreissenidae; genus Dreissena; species Dreissena rostriformis. The sequence continues at coordinate 30,123 of VMBQ01005057.1, read as the reverse complement.
GCCCCAGATTAGCCTTTGTAGTTCGCACAGGCTAATCAGGGACGACACTTTCCGCCTAAACTGGATTTTCGTCAAGAAAACGAAAAATACAATAAAAGTGGAAAGTGTCGTCCCTAATTAACCTGTTTAATCTGGAGCGACACTTTATACACATACATTAAACCCCCTTTAAACAGAGCGATGCTCATATATAATGTGTGTAAGTAATCAAATGGAATATAATTTACTTTTATTATGAATTAATAAATATCTTTAAACTGGATTTCGGACGTTCTTGATCTATAATGTATAATTAAATTGCACAAGATTACACTTGTTTTTTAGGTTTCTTTTTATTAAACGAGAACTAAATTCCAATAAAATCTTTTTACATGAACGCCTTTTTTGAGGCCAATAGATTATGGTAAATTATAGAATATGTATGTACTTTTATTATGAATAAATAAATATCTATTAACTTGATTTCGGACGTTGTTGTTCTATAATTACATTGAGCTAGATTGCACTTGGTTTGTTAGGTTTCTTTTGCTAACGATAAGTAAATTCCAAGTTTTTTTTTAAATGAACGCCTTTTATGAGACAGTCCGCAGTTGTTAGTACCAACTAACGCCATCACATTAGAACCTTTGTTTGGAGTGAGATGAACACCAACAACTTGCCTTAACCGAATGGGCACAATAAGGCCTGCTCTGTATTGGTTTGAGAACATTGATTTATAAGTATTTGCTTTTATATTGCTGACTCTTAATTTAATTTGTAGTAATTTAAATCCTATTTTCTGTAACTATGTGTGCAATTCATTACACTTACCATGATTGAAATGCATGATTTAAAAAGTCGTTAAGAAATTAATATAATTTTGTATAATTTTAATAATAAAACAGCCCCAGAGTATTTTATATTTAAAAAAAAACACATAAGGAATTCAGGTATTCAGTTTGATATTCTTAAATAGACAACACCCAATACAAACAAATATTAACAATAAGCTTTATATGACTGTAGTAAGAAGTATCTAGAGTATATCTCATTGAAATCAAAATTATATTATATTGAAATCAGTTTTAAAAACAAACTGAACTGTCTATGCGGTGTTCCGGCGAGATATTCCAGGCACGACGGTGAGAGTTCTGGTTTAACCTTAAACGCAAGATTTACAATTAAAACAACAAATAATCAGAGCAGACAAATAATGTATTTTGTGTCTACGCATACTTCGTGGTTCTTGCTGTAAAGTTAAGTTATTGGCTTATTGAGTTAGTTGTTTTTCAAAATTGAGTTTCATTTTGTTTCAAATAGTGTTTGTTTTCAAAGACAACAAGTTAATATATGAGAACATTAAAAAAGTGTTTGCTGTTATAAACTCTAATTATTTCAGTTTGTCACTTTTACATAACGCACAAATTCACACATTTGGCTTGTCCCATGGCTTTCAAAGATCCTATAATTAAGTGAAACTTTCGGGTCGCTGTGTTTACAAACTTAGTATTTCATAAGTTTCCATTCGTATAAGGCTGATACAAGTAAAAAAAAAATATGTGTTTTGTATTAATGTTTGAGTGATCATAAATGTACTCTTAATTGGTTACTTAAATGTTTGTAGTTAATGGACTTTCTTAATGTTGCATTTATTTCATTTGTGATCTTGTCAATGTTGTCATTATAAATAACATAGTTTCATTGCGTGAAAATAAAACGATCCACTAATTCCATTTACTTCGTTACGGTATGTTTCTTTGATAATTCCGAAAATATATTATTTGGAATAGATTACCTGAGGATGGAAAAACAGATTTGCATGTACGTAAATGTTTACCTTCATTAATCATATATAATACATACTATTGTTGTTATAATTTGTCATTTATTTACATCGATTATTTTTTCTTTCTTTGACATTTTTCGCAACCAGTTTTAATAGTTCGTCCGAAATCTTCTAAGAACACACGTTCTGGATACTTTTCGTATTGGTACAATTAAATTGAATGAAATCACATACGCAATCAGTGGACTTTTGCAATATTGAAATTGATGCCGAAAATATATACAAGAGTTATCTTCATTTATTCGTAATTGACATTTTTGCGTGTAAGTCTCGTAAAGTGATTAACGTAAATCCCGTTAATAATATCTTACAAAGTCTTCCGAAGCATATTCACAGCAGTAATATTCCAATGAAATTATCCATGATTAACAAATATCATTTAAACATACATTTATTGTACACTTATTTTAAAACATCTTATACAAAAACAAAGGCGCGAATTCTAAAGTTTAAATGATTTATCACTTATTTGATTCAAACAGTAATTAGTAAATTCAATTTAGCAACAGAACAGATATGATGTTGTTTAACTAATTTACCAAACTTTCTTTCAACGCAGTAATGTTCTTTGTTTTTAAACGACAGAGAATATGTCAAATAACGATTATGTTTTACTTCATTTAGACTCAAATAATACATTTCACATTTGAAGACATACAGAGCTTTGAAAACAAAACGTATTTGCCGTTCTATAATTAACGGAACGTTTTTTAAGCATCATTGATAAACAACAGTACGGATATAAATTTGATGACGTTTTATGTTAGAGATAGTAATTTGTCAATAGCTTAATTAAATTCAAATATTCCGATGACGAACTAGCGTTTTTGCGGCCCCTCTTAATTTGCATTCGCGTGGTCACCTGAACATTCATCGGAACAGTTATAAGCTAAGGCATGTACGGAAACAGCTCAACAGTATATTTTTAATAATCTAGGGACAATAGATTTAGATGCCACCCAAAGGTTAGGCATACGTTACATTACCACATGAAACTAAGCGCAATTACGTTTTAAATTCCGTATTTAAGATATGACACATAAACATACTAGATTCTAAAATGATAGCAGGTTTTCAACCTGAACAAAGGTTAATTTAAATTTGTGTTGAGTTTAAGTAACAAGCAGCAGTAGGTAATTATAATTTGTAGACGTGTAGTTATACTCATACCTTCATACGAAATCCAACAACTACTCACATTTTCCCACAGGAAACACAGCGGTCCTGAACCATAAGGCTGATTATGTGATCAGGCAAACAACGGAATAGGTTTGCCAAGGTTTGAACCCTTTTGGGGGAGGCGAACCATTGCTACCTCCGGCGGGTCCTTCATTTCCACCTTGATTCGTTCCTTCGTTTCCACAGGAACCAATTCTACATATGCAGAAAACTATATATGGTTTGATATGTGCAATCACCGCAGATATACGTAACAAATCCTTTACAGATTCACAAAAAGCTACATTTGCAATGATTTGCCATTTGGTTTAGCAAAACAAAGTTTTCGGAAAGTCAGATGTATGCTTTAATATACCATTTTGACTTCATAATAGTGTATTTGACCCATAATATAAATACCGAAATTATACATTGACACCATGCTGTCTTTACGTGACAAATAATATTCAGTAACTACACATTAACCTTTTCGGTCTAGAGACCACATTCAGGACGGTGGGTTAAAGCGTCACAGCAAGTTTAAGAAAGAACAAGTGCTTATTATGACCTCAGAAATCTAGCAGTGGCCAATTTTTGTTACGCATTTAAATTAACATAACATAATGAATATTCATAGGATAACTATCTTGTAAACTATTGACGGAAACTTATCGAAGTAATATAAGTGATTAGCTATTGTGATTGATTTATTTATAAGCAGATACAATTAACGCCTTAAATTATTTTGCTTGTGTCGCATTATTACATGTTGAATAGTGCCCTTTTGATGCTTTTCATCAACGGCTTTCTTGTTTACCAGAGTTTCGGGATTGCCCATAATGTCTGTGATATTTGTTCTTTTACGGAAAATTATATCGCGAAGCGTAAACAATTGAATGAAAACAATTAACTTGTAAACGCCAGGAAATGCAGTAAATTATTATAATTGATTTATTTATTATTATCATAAATGGATTGTATACAGTATTAGGTAATGTATACAGAATGAATTTGATGTTATGTGTTTTATAACTATCATCATTAAATGTCTTATGCAAATCATTTCACGCGTGTATGTATAATTATTTTTAATTATTTAAAAATAAGAAACTTGTTTATTTAACGTGTGCTGCCATAGCAATTTAGTATGTTATCTGTTCAGTTGGTTGAGTAGAGCTTATGTTGTTGTATGTGTGCACTAATTTTATTTTGTAAATAACATTTACTTCACTTGACGTGATATTTACCGGTTTAAGCGCCGAATGCTTTGCATGTTTGCATTAACCGTTCTTAGGTGGTGACACCAATTGTCTGATCGATTTCCAATAGTAAATGATACTATCTGATGGCAACAATTACTCCCCTGACAATGTTTCTGGAGTTTCAGTTGTATTATATTTCAGTGAATGACTAGACGATGTATGATCGCTGAATATCAATTAAGATGTGATTTCAATGTTGTATTGGCGGTCATAAATATATCATTGAACGAGACAATAGACTTAACTGCACAAAACAACATAATAAATAGAGATTGCTATCGAAAATAACAGGAAACAATTATATTTTACTAATACTCCGATCAGAATGTTAGTTATCTCTCGTGCGCAAGGCACTGTCGAACTATACCTTTAAAGTTTATAAAAAGTATTCATTCAGTGTGGTAAAATTACAATTTTCAACACAAATATTTAATAGATACAATAAAAGAATGTATATGTCCTTTTCAAACAAGCATAATAATTATTCTTCTGATTAAGAAAAATGTTAAATAATATATGTTTGTTTATTGATAGTCATCAATCGAAATCGGAAAAAAAAAACAATACATAATAACGCTTTTAATCGATGATTTCGCAACGTGTATAACCAACAAAGCGTTTTAACTACATGTACCATGATGTACAATCCAAATTCAAACGCCTGAGTTGTGTAGTGGTGGAATGATCGCTTTTGCTTCAGGAGGTCCTTGGTTAAACACCTATGCCAGGCCCATTTTTATTTGCTTTGTTCATTGTGGTAACGGTTATTTTAAACGTCTCGAACTGTAATAATTTTGTTAGTAATTTCATTTTATATGTAATAAAATGTATCAAACTAACGAAAATCTGTGAACAAGTACCTTTAAGTTATTGCAGACAATTGTTTGAAAAGAAACAACACAACAACAACACCACTATAGATTCCCAATTCCTTTTACTGGTTTACATTAAACATACACGCCTCGCTGATGCATATCGTATTGGCTGCTTCTATTTAAACAATACAATGTTTTGGAGTGGCGATATGTAACGCCTTCTGGGGTCGAAAAAGAAAACAAAATAAAATATGTACCGATTTTTGTATCATTATAATCGTTTGAAAACTAATAACTTGCATGGCTAGCGGACAGTAGGACTGGTTATGCGCTAGCAGTTGAGCGGACTGATATTGTTCAATAATTTGCCTAATGCAAATGACTTCGAAAATAATTGTTGCATTTTCATTCAAATACCCAATGCAATATCAAATTTCATCCTTTAGTACACAGTGCAATACGTACAGCGCAAACAATACACATAAACCAATAATTAAAACGAGGGTCCCCGCTTTGTGGTTTTAATCTGTTCATTCCTAGTGTAACCACAGCATAAGCCCAGAATTAATCACAAAATACACACAAGTGTTAGTAAACAACCTCACATCATCGTTTATTAGATTTAAAGCAATAAAAGGGAAAAGTTATTCAATTTACTAAAAATTTAATTGCTATATTGTTAAGTTGCACCAGATCAACAGAAGTAAAAGTGTTTGAGGCACGTAAAAACGTATAAGTTTTAGCTAAACCATTCTTGCTAACAAGAATTATAAACAGTACAAAGCGGAGAACATCTTCAAGATCTTCGTAATGCATCCCATGAAGATGTGGTAAGGCAAGGCAATTTTGTAGTTTGGAGGTATATGCAGAATATTCAAATTGATATTATCCAATTACTTCGCACATTTAAAAAGTAATGAGACATCACATTCTTTGAACAAACACCAGGTCACTAGGCTCAAAATACATATTTTTCGAAATGTCTGTATTTGTAGATTACTTGATGAAGTGATGACTATCATAAAACTGTCCAGCCATGAACGTCAATCAAGGCTTCAGTCAAGAGTCAAGGTCAATGGTTCAATTGGAAAACAAACATGCTTCTGACTTTGTTTCATTATCTTTATCATTTTCTTTGCATTACTCAATTTTTCAATGACTTGACATGATAAACGTGATAAACGTGATATGCATGGCGGGGTTACATCTGGAATATATAAACAATGTTATCACTAAAACCGTGAGATTGAATTGCGCAAAATTATACGTGGAATTTGAAAAGCCTTCACGCTTGGCTTTGAACAAACAAACGGCAATGCAGTATAAATAAAATGCTCATAATGTTGTTGTTATTGTTTAACCATACTAAGTGTGCAAATAGCCATTTAGTATTATTCCATTTAAAGTACTTAGTTTGTCACCGAGTAATTTAGCTCGTATAATCAAGTAGAATTTATCATAAATAAGAAATCATTGGAAAAATGGTCGCTATTAAAAGGTGGTCGTAGGTACAGGTTGGACTGTACATCCTGAGTATTAGAAGATCAATATATTATTTCTCGTGCAACGCAACACATAACAAGTCTGAGAGTTATTTGACCGTACACAATTATAATTAAAACAGATCGCCATCGCATATTGTGAAATTATCGACATTTAGTTTGGTAAGTCTATTATTACAACATTTCACAAATATATTTATATTAGGTATGCTACTGTCTTAATAGTCGCTCTCAATAGTACAATTTCAAATATGAGATGTCTAATTTTAAAATTTCTTTTATTACTCGTGAATTTTACACTTTTTGTTTATCTGATGAAAACCATTAACAAGTCGACGACGGTTAGCATTACGCATTTATATTATTATTGAGTGTGCATCGTACGATATTTTTCATCACGGAGGATACGCTGAATATGTCATAACTTGTCTATGAAACCTATTACCGTCGTTATATTTTAGTTTTGTCATAAGAAAACACATGATATGATAATCATTTACGAGGGTATTTAAGATAATTTGTTACAAGGAGGCAATCAAGAACATTTAAATATTCGCCCATGATCATGTTCAAACAATACAGAATATTAATGATGTGCGATAACTGGATGACGTAAGCGAGTTCTTCCATTGCAAGCTACATCAATATGTAGTCGATAAATGTTAAAACATGTTACATGTATCTGAGTTACAAAAAAATGTAACCACTCATTGAGAGATAAAAACGCGTTTCACGGAGCAACACATTTTTAAGTTCAATATACAACCGTTAGAGCAATGTCGTCAGATTGCTTATCAAACGAACCATTTAATCCGGTATTTTAATCATCATACATTAGCAGACCTCCTCTGCGATAACTTTTTTATGGGTATCCATATATCAAAATACCAACGGTAACAGATTAAATACAAAGTATAATCAAATATATCATTTTGCTGCGGGTTATTTACTCTAACCGAACGCGATTGAAGCAAACGAGGACCAAGTTTTATAATGACATTTAAAACAATCTCTTGCACGACGGTAACATTACATTACACGCAAATGTATATGAGAGCACGAAACGACAACTGTGTGAGGTGATTGCGATTTTTCTTCTTCAATGTTCAATTGAGAACTGACAATAAGTTCACGTTTGTGATAAAACCTTCTTAATTACACACCATATCTTGTTGAAGCAAATATCTGTGTAATATTATGAAATTTTATTTTCCTGAAATAAAACTACAAATTATTTATAATTATACGACATGAAAGTAAGCTTTGATGAGACTTATATGATAATAAGTGATATTTGATAGTAAGTAGTTATTTGATTGGTATTTATTTAATGAATTTATCACAACTAAGCGTAACGTAGGAATTAAACTTTATCGATGCAAATATGTTTTTTTAACATCGAAACAAAATCAAATCATTAACCCGTTTATGATAAGATACACGTTTTATTTTGACACAAACATCACAACGATTTTAATCATTCGTTGTATTTTGGAAATACCATATATTTCGCTTCTGTAGGATACATAGGTAAAGTATGAAGAAAATACAACAAATGAATATATGTTTAAAGATACATGTGCAAACAGTTTATTTATGATTTATGGTTTGTTAGATTAACACTAAGGTACTCATAAGATTGTCACTAGAACGTACACAAAGTGTTTTTTTTGCACGCATAACTAATATTATTTTGAAGTGCAATTTCACAGTCACGCATACAGAACAATCTGGTTAACTACCTGCTGAAACCCGAACCAAAACACTTAGCCCAGCAATACATGTTTGTGTTTGTAATGTGCCAAATAAATAGATATTTATATGTATTCAACCCAAAGGTTTGCGCTCGGTTGATCATCACAAATTCTGCAACATTGCAATCAGAGCTATTAAAGCTATACTGCCATCTCGCTTGCAAACCACCTTGTACATCATTATACCGTTGCCAGATCAAAATACAACATAAATAAGTTTTATTTTCATTTTGTTCGAAATGAAGCAACGACGGCTAATCTTTTCGGAAAACCACGAATGCGAATCACTATTAGATGAAAATGAAAATATAGTTAAAACAATATATACCTAGAGAGAGAGAATCTCCATAGTGCATTTTTCCAATAGTGTAAAGAATGAGAGAGAGAGAGAAAAAGAGAGAGAAGGAGAGAGAGAGAGAGAAGGGNAGAGAGAGAGAGAGAGAGAGAGAGAGAGAGAGAGAGAGAGAGGGAGGGAGAGAGAGAGGAAGAGAGAGAGAGAGAAAATAGTGAAAAGAGAGAGAGAAGAGAGAAAAGAGAGGAAAAGAGAGAAGAGTGAGGCGCCTTATGTCAGCTACATGTTTCTGTTCAGCCTATTTCTGATAGGCTATGTCATCTGTCATTTTAAGGTTAAAAACATGAATTTGTGTTTAAACATTATATCGAATATATGATAGAGTTTGGTCTTAACACTATAAAATACTATTAACTGGAATATGGTCAGTAAACGTTTTGAGTGACCGTGCTCGTAAATGTATCTGTATTCGTTGAATATGTGCGTCTTAAGCTCAATTTTGATTTAACGTATTCCCATTGATATATGTCAGTAATTTGTGTTGAAAGTAAACGCTTTACATGCCAAGTGTTTTATAGTTGCATACGCATAAGATAACGTATCTAAGGGCAAACAGATTGGTTTATAACTTAATCGATAGCTCGCTTACATTTCAATATTGTATTTGGCGTTTCATTCCAATTTCACTTTTGATTAGCCAGTAAAGAAAACCATTACTGAAAGGATGATTATCACTTTTTGTTTGTGGTTTATGTTGACAGTATGTTTCGTGCAAGGTTTGTATTTAAAACATATTCAACACGTTCAGTGCTTTAATTTAACATGCATCTTTTTATACTAATTTGTTTTCTTTTTCATATGCAGAATTTATAACGTTATATTACTATTGTTATTCGTTAAATGTAGTTAAGCGATATTTCTTTAATAGTAAGTGATAAAATGTGGAACATGATAGGAGTATTAATTTTTAATAAAATTATCCATAATATTAGTTGTGAACACTTTTTTTTTAAATTGCAAATGAATTTGAAATAAGGTGTTGGTGCATGTCATGTCACTTTTTATCAATATAAATCAATGTAAGTTATTAACATGAAGTGAAGATTAATAGCAGACATTGTAAAAATCACAGTATTAAGTCACTTTGTCTTATCAAACATCTATATGAAATTTGAAAATATTAAAATCAAATGCCTAAGGGGTTCATAAGCATGACATTGGGGTTTCCTCGGTCGTTTTTGTTAATAAGGTGATGACAATATAATTTCGGGAAGTATTGATAATCATTTGATCTAATCATCTCGGTAAGAATGTTTTATTAAAATCAAGAGCATGATCGATCCTAACCTCTGCGAATATTCCATTATTTGCGATTGCGTTTTTAAAACCATCTTTGCAAGTCATTAATGCTGACATTTCCAAAAAAAAGTCAACACGTTATACCTCTTAGTAATCCCTTTCTTAACACATTTGCACCGTACATCTGGAGCATTGTTGCATTTTATATTGTAATTGGCATACTGTAAATTCTCTTGTTAACTAAAAATCATCTGCGTTTACATTTTGTGTGACCGTACCCTGTTTTGGCAGATAGTAATGTTTACCTTGTTTTCGCTCGGGTCAAGATGACTTAAACTGAGACGGGCGTAGAAACTATTCCTGATGGTAGGGTCCCAGCAGCCCAAACAAATTACGCTCTAAATCCATGGAAAATATTCACTGCAATCCATGATAGCGATGGAATGTTAATGTCTTACCCAAATTACTAAGCATCAATGAAAAAATAGCACGGGCATTTAACTACTAAATGGTAACGAACTTTGCAATACGAATAAACGTCATTAAAAACAGCGAACACTAATAGTACTATAATACTATAGTAGTAGTAGAAGTAGNATTGGCCTCGATGAGTTTTGACACAAAATCAGCATATGATATATATCCGCATAGCACATGTACATTTTCATTCGCTTTAATTTCGACACTCGAATCAGCATTATAATATAATAGAAAACAGAACATTAAAGAATAGATATCTCAGGTATTAAAGGATTTAAATCGTGTTCAATATTAATTAAATTGCCGAGAAAGGATAGAGCCCCAGCGGTATTCTAAAACAATTAAAATGTGCCGTGTACTGCTAGGAATTACATTAGGAACGTATCGCGTTAATTCACCCTTAATTGATGCATATTTTACTATAGCCCTACATACATTCCCGTAAGACCAAGACCGTCTGCCAACTGACGTGTTTTTGTTTCTCTTAACACAACTCTTAATGTGACATCATACACAAACTCAGGGTTATTTCAGAAATCACAATTGTTATTGAACAAGCGTGCAAAGTTTATAAAATAAAAAATTCCTTAAAATGACATATTACGCCGTTGCTAATGAATATGGTAGTCAATTGGTCTTAATTACTTAAGATGTAAGCTTTTGTAACCATGTGGTTTTAATAAAATACTAGGCATATTATATTCTTATCGACATGCATTATTAGTCAACACTTCACCATTGTTCTATTTTATGTATATTATCAATGTGTTGTTTAAACGAATGATACATTTACCAATATACAAAACAATGGAATGAATTGTGTGTCTTGTTTGATAGTGTGCATGTTTAGACGACACGTACAACGAATCGATATATAGCAAACACGCACGATGACAAATGATAATAAATCGCCCAAAAGCACACCTGCCAGGTCAAAATATTGCCCCACCAAACGCTTTTAACGTCACTCTGACATGGGCTTTTACAGGTTAAGATGCTTAGAGTTCGTCGATGAAATCAGCATATGATATATCTACGCATATAATACTAATATGTTTGTTAGCCATTAGGTGAACGTTATGGCATGTAAGCTTAACACTTTCATTGGTACCTCCATTATGATAGTGATTAATGTTATTATATGTGTCCTCAGTAAAGTTATTAATTCTATCAAATTCCTCTTTGATCATTTTATTTTGTTTTCCTTTGAACACCACTCTTAATGTCAACTTAAACATTAATTCAGGGTTATTTCTGTATGCACAAAGATGAGGGAAGCATTTGATTGCATTGAGTGTGTTTATAAATAAATATATTTATATTTCCTTAGAATGTCGCTTTAAATAATGAAACATGTATTAACTACTCGTAATATCAGTTGTTTAACATAACAACTTTCAATTATAATAAAACATATGTACGTTTTGAGTAACCTTGTTTGGTATTAACTTTATCTGTATGAGTTTAGGAAATACCTCTTCAGTTTCAAGTTTGAGTTAACGTATCATCAATTATATCTGTAAGTAGTATTTGAAAATTGATGCGTAGCATTCAAGTGTTATATACGAGAATAACAAGATACCGTAGCTAAAGCAAACCCGATTGATAAATTATTGCATCGATCGCCTGCTTAACTATAAAAAAATTACTTTGCGTTGTGTCTTCTTTTTTGAATACTTATAAATCATAAAGGAATACAATTACTATAAGGATGGTGATTGCTTTTCGACTATGGTTTATTTGTGCAGTTTGCTTCGTACAAGGTAAGTACTTTAAAACAATTGGTAACCATCGCACAGTGCTAATTCAAATGCTTCTGTTATTTTCTAAAATCGTTTAATTGTGCATATACACAATGTAGAGTGTAATGTGACATGTGTTATTTGTTCAGTTTAGAAAATGTATATTTCTGTTATGCTAAGTTATGAAAATTAAAACTGTAAGGGGTTTTACTTTTTCATAAATGTGCTCAATAGTCTAAGTTTGAAATAGTATTTTATATTTCAAATTAATGTAAAGCATAGTTTTGATACATGCCATGTCACTGTTAATCAATTAAGCCCGTGACATGCATTTAAATCAGCCTGATAACCAGGTAACCTAATAACCCTAAAGTTATTATGCTAGTTGACCACGTGAACTTGAATATCCGTCAGTCGCTCTCCGGTGACGGACTACTTTTTTATATTAATAAAATACCAAATACATGTAATGTACTGTTACCTTTGACATTTATTTAGACGCATCACGATAGTTATCGTTTATATTACATATCATCCTATTTTGTTTTTTCTTTAAAATATATATCAGAACCAGCTTTCCGTATTTTATTTTCATCACTTGATTACGCAATTTATGACGTATCTCGTGTGACGTCACTTCGGTGAACAAACATTTTGGGACAACAATATGAACGTGGTGGTTTTTTAACAGTAAATATTTGTTTAAGGCATCGACCGAATCCAAAACGTATTTCGGATTGTGTGTTTGTCATGCATAACACCTGAAGAACAGACACTGGAAGTATATATCGTTAATTTGTAACTTTATTGTTATATTGTTTAACATTGGATTAAAGTTACCATTGAGGTAAGCGTGTCGTTTATACTAAATTTAGTTTTTTTTAAATATGGCTCCTGTCAAAGCTTAAATAATGGCATTAATCTATTCTTCAGCACAGTTTCAGCTGCAATCGATTTTTTAATTATCCAAATAATGTGCTACGTGTAATTATAATTATTTCCGTTTTTTTTATTTGCTTGATAAATTTCATTTATATCCGTTAACTTACACTGAATGTGCACACCATTTTGTTCAATTGAATGTTCAAAAAAGATTGAGTTTTTGTTTTTCTGTTGCATATTTTTTTCAAATTCTTACAATAAAAATATCCCATTCTCGATTCGTTTTTAATTTCTTCGCATATTTTCAATAGGAAAGTATTAAAAGGAATGGTTTAACTAGGAACTAAATTTAACGTGACACAATCGGTAGTTATTCGGTCGTTTGGAATGTTGCGTACATGTAGGAGGCACGACCAGAATAATAAATAAGTTATGTCAATAAATCATTGGTCTTTGGTAAAATGTGTTAAAGGTATAATTCAAAATTCTGTAAATGTGATATGATAAAAAGAATAATAGATTGGTGACGTGGATGGAGAATGGTTATCTGCCTCGTCGGAGGTTATTATCGGGTTTGCCTTCGGCTCACCCGATAAATTCCTCCGCCTTGCTAGCTAACCATTCCACGTCACCAACCTAGTATTCTCTATGTACATCAAATTTAATCGATACAATGGGGTTAAGATATAAATGTGACCAATAAACTATGTTCCAAAATAAAAATTAATGAAAAATATTTATTTTACTCCAATATGGCACCGGAATGTTGATTTCTGAACCCAATTACTGAGCATCAATAAGAAAATAACACGTGAATACAATCAAAAACGTAACTAATATTACAGAAATAAGTAAAAAGTTAAGAACATTAAATAAAAATAATATTGGTTTTCTTTGTGGGTATTACGATACAAAAATGTTCCCGACAAAGTGAGATCACTGGAAGCAAGCACATTACCTCTATATTGTTCCACTGTATACTATTTGCTTCAATGTGTTTTCAAACATTCCACTTTTAAATATATTCTTACTTTTCCTAGTACCTGTGCTTGCCCAGGAATGCTGCTCTCAATACTACGATAATGGGTGAGAAAAAAACTAATAATTAAAAAATCATCATCATCATTTTAATAATCATCATTTTTCATCAATGCCCAGCATTTGTAGCGGCAGAACCATCATTATCAATGTAATACTATAAGTGTATTAAAAGTATAAGTAGATTTATTATGAGAAGTACAATATTATTGTTATAGAACTAGTGGTAGTAGAAGAAGAAGAAGTAGTAGTAGTAGTAGTAGTAGTAGTAGTAGTAGTAGTAGTAGTAGTAGTAGTAGTAGTAGTAGTAGTAGTAATATAGTATAATGTTATTGTAGTAATCTTTCTGAAGCATTGATATTATTATGAAATTTATATTGGTATATTTATATGTTTCAGATACGTACACGACGCCTTTTGGTGCCCTGTATATTGCTGCTACACTGGGTTCTTCTCGTATCGCGGTCGTGAATGTTGTAGCTGGTACAGTAATCGTGTTAACAGTTGGGAAAGGCAATCAACCTGTACACCTACTTACATTGCTGTGTATGTTAATAGCCCGTATTATGTGATAACATTTAAAGATAAGATATTGATATCAGATCTTTGCTAACATACCTTTTCATTGACGTGGATTATCTTGTCATGTTTGTACCCCGTTTATTGATATAAACTCCGTGATTCCTCGTTATTAAACAGAGTAATACACAAAGCTGGACATATTTTAATTGTGTCAAAATAGAGTGCGTCAGTTTATGAGAAAATAAGTTGGTTCATTAAAATCATTTACACATATCGGAATATTTGTTGTATATTTGTTATGACCATTACATATAAATTAACTGTACACGTATTTACCAAATTTTGCCAGAGGTTTTCCTAATACAAATGTATTTGTTCTATTTTATGGTCTCCTCCAGAGTTCAGCCTGCTAATGTGTAAGTACGTTTATCGAAATACTGTCCGAAAATTGTAAAACATTAAGGGCTTTTCAAATAAGTTCCAGAAATGTAAAGCATGTCGTTTTTCGCGAAACTGCATAATTCCCTCGTAATTAAACAGAGTAGTTAACATAGGTGGCCATATTTCGATTGTTTCAAAATAGAGTGCGTCAGTTTGGGTGAAAATAAGTTGGTTCATTAAAAACATTTACACATATCGGTATATTTGTTGTATGTTTGTTATGACCATTACATATAAATTAATGGTACAAGTATTTACAAAATGTTCCAGTAGTTATTCTTGATAAAAATGTATTTGTTCTATTTTATGGTCTCTTCCAGACTTCAGCCTGCTAATGTGTAAGTACTTTCATCAAAATACTGTCCGAAAATTGTGAAACATTGAATGCTTTACAAATAACTTGCATACATGTAACCCATTTTGTGTTTCGCGAAACTACACGATTCCCTCTTAATTTAACAGAGTAGTTAACAAAGCTGAACATAGTATAATTGTTTAAAAAAAGAGCGCGTCGGTTTGGTTGAAAATAAGTTGGTTCATTAAAAACATGTACATATATCGGTATAATTGTTTAATGTTCGTAACTACCATTACATTATTCAACTGTACGAGTGTTTTCAACATGTGCCAGCGGTTATTCTTAACACAAATGTTTTTGTTCTATTTTATGCGGCCTCCAGAGTTCAGCCTGCTAATGTGTAAGTACGTTCATCGAAATACTGTCCAAAAATTGTAAACCATTGAATGCTTTTCAAATAACTTGCAGACATGTAAACCATGTTGTCATCCGCTGAACTACATGATTCCCAAGTAATTAAACAGAGTAGTTAACATCGCTGGACATACTTTAATTGTTTCAAACTAGATTGCGTCGGTTTATGTTAAAATAAATAATTTGGTCCATTAAATACATTTACATGTATCGGTCTATTTGTTTTATGTTCGTAACGACCATTACATATATATTAACTTTACATGTATTTACAAAATGTTCCAGTAGTAATTCTTAATACAAATGTATTTTTTTCTATTTTATGCTCCCCTCCAGAGTTCAGCATGATAATGTGTAAGTACATTCATCGAAATATTGTCCAAAATTTACGCACGAAACATTGAATGCTTTTCAAATAACTTGCAGAAATGTAAAGCATGTTGTGTTTCGCGTAAGAACCAGCTAACTAGGTTCAAGATCCTTATCACATATCGCCATTATCGTTCCTTGAAAGGAATATATTTCATCAAAAAAACAGAAGTTTCGAAGGATTTATACATTTAATATCAACGTCTCTCATTGCAATGAATAAAGGATGATGCTGATCCAGATACCTGGTACAAGAATCAGAAATTAACTGACTTAATAAGTTAATGATTCTTAATATATAATATCGCCAACAATCCAATTTCAGAATTTTAAAATTAACAAACGGTGTGTGCACAACAACACTATGTTCTTTATGTATCAATCAAGCCTCTAATATTGCTCCAAACAATTTTCCCAGTTTCCTAAATACTGTTTATAAATGTATGATCTGTTATATGGCAGACACTGATTTATATTTAGGTGGCATCTTCGCCATATGGTCATATTTTTCGTTTCAAAATTAAATAACGCTTTTGCCTAGCTGATCGTAAGGTAAATTATATGTTCCTCCTATAGGTATATATATGATGTTTCCTTTCAGTTGGGTACCTGCTATATCTGTTGTGGCTGGTATGATATCCCTAGCAATCGGTGCATGTGTGTATATCCGCTGCAAGATTTATTGTCATCGCGACGACGTTGTGCCGTTTAGAGGAAATTCTAACACTACACGCTACTAGTTTTCCATAGACAAAGAAGGAAATCAAGTGTGGGTTATTCTTCAATAATTATGGGTGGAGCTTAATGTTTCGAAAAAAGTTCCGAATAAATAAGACAATATTGCAGTAAAATGCACGTGCTAAAACCCGCTCTTAAACAAATGTAATAAATGTAGCATGTATATAAATGAAATGAAACAACAAATTGTATATTTGGTGATAAGTGGCATAACCACGCCTACAAAGAATGTTATTTGATAGAAAACATAATTAAGAAAACATGAATAGCATGTCAGCTTTTCAGTAGCATCAATAAATATGACGTCATATAGTTTCTACGATTTTTGGTCTTAATGAAAGTGACGTCATTTGCAAAATATTTATGAATGCAAACGACGTCATATGTTTGTACAATTCAATGACGTCACTCAAAAGTGAACTTTGTACTAAGAAGGGCGGAGTATTGAAAAATATAGTTCACGTCCAAAAGCTTGAACTAAATCAATCAGAATCGTGTTAGAATCGAAATAATAATTGTCTATGATTGTTTGTTGTCGAATAACCCACAGTAAGCTGTATAGATGCGGGTTATTAAATCACTCGTGCTCCGCACTCGTGATTTAATTCCTACGCATCTATACTCCTTACTGTTGGTTATTCGACAACAAACCATGATAGAAAACAATTATTTCTTAAGTAAAGTAAGTGAAGCTGTATAAAACACTGTCAAACTCAATTCAAATGTCCTCGATCATTCAAAGTTATCACAGTTGTGCCTACGCATATTAGTTCTGCATGATGTTTGTGATTTAAAATTTAACAATTTTCAATCTTGACAACTTTTTCGTCGTTAAAAGCGAATCAAAATGTTGACTTTAAATGAACGTATAATTCCAGTAAAAGAGTCGTCGTGTAATGTCTATTGCATGAATACAAGCAACAACACCAAGAACTAGATCTGATGTTCAAAGGAAAACAATGCACTTGTGCCTTAAGCAGTAATGTGTATTTCAATATTATGATTGTAAATGACATTAATTTTTAAACAGTAAATCAGAACGTTCAAACATTTACAAGTTTGCTTATGTTTTCATAAGAGTCCGTAAACAATTAACGAAGCAGGGAACCGTTTCAATAAACATCGTAGAACACATATACTATACGATACATTTTTCGAAGATGCATAATTGCTTAAGTCCATATCATATGATAATAAATTTTCAGTACTTTATTAGTTTCATTGGCATCTCTAACGATGTATTAATTTGATGAGCATGGCGAGTTAGTTCGTCTACTTATTTCGATTACAAAATTATATCGTAAGTTAAAATTGTCGTACGATCGTTTATAAAAACAGTCCCCGGAATGATATCTGTATGTATGATGTATACCATGCTTAGACCTATTGTAAGGTAAACATATGTTTTTTTTTAATTATTATTATTGTACAATGTTTGTCATGCTTAATGTACGACACACGTGGAATATATAAACAAAAATCCAATATAATGGTGTACACGCTGATTCACATATCATTTAATATACGTTTATATTTTGGGTAAATATGGTTATGTTATTCATGTAATGAGGATCTGAATATGTCTGTGCATTCGAAACATGTACATGCATCAAAGCCATTGCATGTGCTTGGATAAAAAAAATCATTGTAGTTAATAAAATGATTCATTAATTGGGTTCGTCTAGAAGACATATCTTTTGATGCAACAAATGATTAAGAATATATAAAAAACACAATTAACACTGCACTTTTTATTATAAGCATATTTTACTACGAAACGTGTATGTTTTGCACTCACTTATTAGTGGTTTGGTGCGTAGCATGATCATTAATGTTGTAATGGTTTTGTACTTACGGATGCATTTCAAAATTCCAATACTTCTCGATATACGTCATGGTCAGCACACAAAGTGACCTGCTCGGCGTGCCAGTCTACACCAAGCTAGTTTGTAAACACAGTTTTACTTGGAGGACAATCGTAATGTATTAAAATGTGTCCTTAAAATAACATATTTTCTTCCCACAAAGTTTAAAACTATAATACAATCTTACCCGACATGTACATGTATGTTGCAATAGTTTATTCTAAACAACGACCAGTTTCACCTTTATTTGGACTTAACCTCTATTGCTACCGATAATATATCTTTGACTTTGTTCTTATTGAACTTGAGTTTAACAACTTTTATTTTAGTTTTAATTAAGGATATGGAACGTAAGCATTCAACTATACGTTTCTAAAATTTCAATAAAGTCGAGCTTGTAATGTTAAATTTGGCTGTTTGCAGATCTTGTTAACAACATCATCGTCTTCAATACTTCTAACAGATACAGCAAAATCAATTCTGCTAAAAGCAATCTGCAAACATCTTGAATATTGTAACTCTTTTGTATACGAAGTTTAAAATGATACAGATTCAATTAATCAACCTATGTATGGTAGGTGAAGAAGGTATGTTGGCGTTGGCTGTATTTATTTTACGCAAGTTTTACGTGGCCTTATCAGGATAAATGAATACATAAGCCAAGGTTTAGATTGATGGATTTTAATAGATATATTTCTTTTATTTAAACTTGTGTATTGATTAATTTTTGATCTAACAGAGATTAAAATAAACAGGCCAAAGTCGCAACTGGCTTATTTTTATTAAATTGGGTGCTTATGAGGTATCAAGAGATAAATTACATATCAAGTTGTTATCCATTGAATGTTGACCTTTCAAAAACAACCAAAAACACACGTGATAAAGACGTCGCAAATAGACGTCTTTTTCGCGTCACGAAAAGACGTCAAAAAACCTTTCAAAAACAACCAAAAAAAGACATAATAAAGACGTCGCAAAACACGTCTTTTTCACGTCACGAAAAGACGTCAAAAAACCTTTCAAAAAACAACAAAAAAAGACATTATAAAGACGTCGCAAAAGACGTCTTTTTCACGCCACAAAAAAGACGTCAAAAAACCTTTCAAAATAAGACGTGAAAAAGACGTCGCAGAACAACGTATTAGCAACAATAAAAATACGTCATTTGTTTGCTGGGATGATTATAAACAAGATTTAAATCAGGAAATAAAATTAACAAGTTGTACAACGAAATGCATGCGCGCATGAAATATAACTTTGATGTTTTTAACCGGTAAAACTGGTTAAGTTACAAGAAATCATAAACGATATAATATACGAAAGCCTTCTCCGTTGTAATGGTTTATTTAATAATATAAATTTTAAGTGGTTGTTTCTTAATAACTTATTATACCATCGTTGTTTCGTCCACATATACGAATTGGTATGATTTACTGTATTTCATCGGTGTTCGAATTCTCGGACAATTACTCTTTATTTGCATAAAGCCGATTAACGTTACTTTGAACACTCTGAGGATCGGATTTGTTTAACGCGGACGCATAAATCTCGCTCCCGTTTCACTATCAACTTCGTCAAAACGCATTTTTCTGACGTTTGCTAAAAATATGACGTCCTGTCTTAAGATAATATATATGGGCCGCGTCGCGACAAGACCTGCCTTAATGACATTGATGACGTCGTTGGGAAAACCCGCTTAAATGTACGTCATTCGACTCATTGTTTAATCTGGGAAGTATTTTCGTGTTTGGTGAAAATTAGTTATGTACGGCCAAGTTGGGAATTTCGAAATAACATGATGGATGAAAACATGAAAGTAAGTTTTTGTTTGTTCATTTTATCAGTTTGATGACATTTTCTGTTTGAATTGTGTTAATTTCCATAGCTTTTTTATTTTGAACCGTGCAAAGTGAGAGTAAAAGAAAATGTCGCTGTTTTGTTAATATCCAAGTGTTCACTAATGTTTACAAAACTTTGCGGTATCCAAATTGAAATCCATGATAGTTATGTTATGAGTTAGTACATGAACATTAATTATGTACATGTCAAATAAATATTTACTTTAAATAGTATTATTCCTCTAAGTTTAAGATCCCATACTATCCCTTTACGCACACGTATGTAGTTTGCAAGCATGTTTATTGTTATTAACGTACTATTGCTGCTTAAACACGCAAAGAATAGTTTTGTACGTGCCTTTGAGTTAAAAATGAAAATAGTGTTGGAGTGTTTGACATTCAAAATGTGTCGAGTCATTCAAGTATAGTTTAATAATTATTGTGACTATATATTCACACAATTTACTCCACGTCAAACACAGATGAGTGCGTGGTGTAATGGATACATAGCGCACTTCGTAATCGGTTGTCTGAAGTGCAATTCCCATCTCCGGAATGATTTTATGATTTGTTATTTTTTATCTTTATACGTGCAAAGCATTATTTATTATTAAACTAGCATTAAATGTTTTTTCACGTTTATTTAAGCCTATGTTATTCAACTCAAATTTCAGCGCCTCTTGATCAACTACAAGCAAAGTGCATCATGTTTAATAAATTATTATTTGGTTTTTTTAAGTGCGGTTAACTAATGAAGCATAACAATAATATTATTGATAAGCAACGAATTTGTGAACTGGGTAGTAAGTCAGCTTATTAATTTTATTCTTTTTTGTCCAGAAGTAAATTGCGCAATTCCGTTGTGTGACATGCGCGTACATGTATAAAAACTCAAATTTAAGTTTGTTTTAATATAGGAATTGGAGAGTTTACTCTCTCAACATTTTGGGAACATCCCTTTTACTACGCCATTTGCTTCGCAAGAGATTGACGAGTTGAAAAAGAGTTGGAATTGATGCGAGTGCAGACGGCATCGGTGAAATAATCGAAGGGCGGGTTCGAGATGACGTGTCTCGCCGTAGTCGACGAAGAAGATGATGACGAGTGTAATGAAGGGCGTGACAGTTTGGATTTGACTTCGAACGGTTATGACGATTTGAAATAAGTTAAAAAGTTATGTACTGACCGTTGTGGGTACAGACACGACTGTGTACAGAAACTGAATGTAGGGACAGTGAATGAACATATTTTGAATTCCGTGAAATTGAAACAAGAAATATTTTTAAAATAAAGATATTTGGCGTAAATCCTGACTTTGAAATAAAGGTCGAACATTTACTTTTCTAACTTATTGAATGAACAACAAAGGTTTAAGTATTGTTGTTTTCTTTTTTTCACTTAAAAGTCACATATCCGCCGCATGAAATGTTTGTCATGAAGTGCACATATTTTAAACCACATACTAGCGTTCGTAGATAAAAATTTAACTACGCGTGATCACATTATATGTGTCCTCACGTGGCTTATTATGAATTTATTTCTTTGTCATCGAAACATTATATTTGATTAAGACGCGTTTTCTCTTCACACATTCAAATAACACTATAACATCCGCGTCATGCGAACATTGGTCTTATGGCATTTGCGGCCAGTGTCGCTCAAGCCTAGCCTGCGCACTTGCGCAGTCTTTTCAGTGGCTACGCTTACCGCTATAAACACACGCAAGGTTTCGTGGTATCATCAGAATATCCTCCTCAGTATGCATATCCTGACAAGACTGCGCGGATGCGCAGGCAGGAGTGGAGCTTCGTTGGCAGCTTATTGCATAAGTCCCAATTTTGCATGACGCGGGTCTTAAAAAATCTCATTGTGTCTTGTAAATGGAACATCAAACCACGATACTTTCCGATTGATAATTTTAGTCACACTGTGTTATTTATGGCAAATGTCGGTAGCTTATTCTGGCTTGCAGGATATATTTTCAAACAGACTGACCGCGTACGTCACACATGTGTGGTTACATAATTAACGGTTTCCCTTCTTTCATGGACACTATACTATTTCGTTTTTTTCACGTCACAATGCAAGAAAGATGGCATTTACCGGTAGGTTTTCACTCATGCCTTTCCCCTAAAATCCTGTTATGTGATATTTTGAAAGCAATGCTGTGC
Source organism: Dreissena rostriformis (assembly GCA_007657795.1). Taxonomy (NCBI): domain Eukaryota; kingdom Metazoa; phylum Mollusca; class Bivalvia; order Myida; family Dreissenidae; genus Dreissena; species Dreissena rostriformis. The sequence goes on along the minus strand of VMBQ01005057.1, from coordinate 7,418 downwards.
TATCAACATAAGGCGTTTATTAATAGTACATTCCGTCTTCCCCTGACGATTTACTGAACCAGCTCTGACCCTGAACGTCTTGGGGATGGAATTTACCGGTAATGCGTAATTGTATTTGAAGGCATTCCAAGGCATTTAATGGAATCGGGTAGCAGCATGCATTATAATTCCATGAATGTATAAACCATTTTGGCGATATATTTTGATTCATATTAGCTCCCTTTCTTCTTACAAACTATACATGGTTTCGTAAATCAGATTTTGTTATGTTGGTACACACAGAAATACATGTTTATATTCGTATGCAGGCAGTACAAGTACTTCAAGTTCTCTTCAGTTGATCCATGGGTAGTAACATTAAGGGCATCACGTGACGCTGTGCATAAAATTGCGTGCATTTTAAAGGACCCGTGATCCGCTTCAGTTATTCTTCTCGACCAGATGTTGTTCCGCGGCCGGCCGGCTTGAGCACAACAGGAAAGGCACAACCCTACAAATCTGTCCGAGCATTTTTTTCTCTGTTTTTTTTTCAAACATGTTTTTGAAAAACCTTTTCTTTCATCGCTACTGTTTTCTTACTTCTTACGTTATTAGTTACACATATAATAAAATATATCTGACAATATCAATGATCTCTGTAGTTTGGTACTTGTGCAAAACTTGATGCTTCGAGAGTAACATATTGAACAAAAAATAAGTCTTTCCGCCCATACTTTCAACCCGCGTACCATATGCGCAAGATCAGACGGAAAATAATATTATAAATTGTTATCATCTTGAGTGATTTTCATCACAAATTACGAGTATTATTATATTTATGTGTTTTGCTTACATCATTTGACATGCATTGGGTAATAAATCAGGAAAATTATAACGTTCCAGTACTTACCTAAAGAATTTATGTCAAGCTTTATCTCTCATACCTTTTTCGTTTATGGAACAATCAATTTTTTTTTATGACAATCTGATGACTCAAACAACTTAGTTCAATAATGGTATAGCCCATAAGATACCAAATATCTCCAAATATGGACTTATATAACAACTTCCTGTTGAACTGATACAAAACATATATCAGACAACGTTATATCAGACAATTATCAATGTAGCGGTATGATAAATAAATATATAGACTAAGTTCCCATTGTTAATCAATGCTTGATCAAAGGCTAATCAGGGATGACACTTGCCGCCTGAACTGGATTTAAGTCAGGAATAGTCTTCCATCAAACGAAAAATACAATAAAAGCGGAAAGTGTCGTCCCGGATAAGCCCGTGAGTACTGAACAGGCTAATCTGGGACGACACTTTACGCACATGTATTAAACCCCCTATTCACAGAGAGAGGCTCATTTTTATAAATAAAGACAATGAAACACATTTACCATACCCGATAGATGCGTATAGATCTATTATATACGTAGGTGTAGAGCTATTTGGACTTCATAAATACAATGTCATAAAGAATTACAACATGTGTGTAATGTAAGGATTGGGCGAAGATGACCTTATATGTTCGTTGTTTTGTCTACGAATAATATCAAGTAACTGTATTGATTTTCGTTAAATACATACTAATGTTTTAAAGGAAATAAACGTTACTGTCAGATCGATGTTGTTGTAAGAAAACAATTTGTTTTTGTAATAGTATCGTTATTTTTTACTGAGATCTCGAACGAATTTTCCTTCTAACCTTAAACTCTAAAGTGCACTTAAAAGCACGTAATAAATAGTGATTTTCCCCTAACTTCTAAAAGCTATTTTATTATATAGCTGGTTTTATACGATTATAAAGCAATAGTGTACATTATGTTGTATTTTCGTTGACTAAGATATTTCCTATAATGAAATTACAGGAATGCCATAGTTTCTGTAAATATGTGCAGTGTTGCAGTGCGTTCCCCAAATGAGCTCTCTGAACGCCTTTGGCATTGCTTTTTATAATATTCAGGAATAGTTATAAAAATAATATGTTGCGTCGTAGGAATAATATCAATCGCTGAGTGCATTAACGATGATTAGATAGTAGTATATAGCATTAAAGTGTTTCCATTGTAAAAGCATAATTCCCCATATCTGTTTATATACCATGGTTGAAAACTGTTATTACTTTCGGTGAGTCAAAATGTGCACCAAACATTTCTGTAGTTAGCTGGTTGGGGTCTTTTTAAGAAAATGATTCATAGAAAAATTGAATGTGCGCGTATATACATATTTTAAACAATCGATATCGGTGAACACCCTAATGCAAAATAATAATACAATTAAATTTTCACTGAACGAATGTTTTTGTTTTTAAATTGCAATATTATTTTTTTACCTTATTTGCACAATAACATAGACACGATGTGGGTGTATTGCATAACATGTCTCATTGAAGAGAAATGTCAATATAGACCAAAGAAATATCTCCGGAAAACACTATACAACAAATATTTATGCATATTTATGTCTATAGACCGGTAATAATATTCCTTATGTATTTGTGACAGTATAATATTGAAAAGAAAAACAAATTTGATCAAAGTATTGCTTTTCTGAAACGGAGTACAGCTAGCATACGTCAACTCCGCAATGCTACAACTTACTGACATTCGAATGTCTCGAAAAATTCTCTTTTTATTTGTTTGTGGTACAATATATTCAACACATGTCCCTGTACGAAGATTTTAGTGTTTTTGTGACGTATGAAAAGATATCGGTGCGGCAAATTAAAATGGAATATATTGTACCACAACAAATTAAAAACTAGCATTTTGTATCTTGTTACATCTATGTTATCAGAAAATATCTAGCGTAGAAATTGTGGCTATTGCTATAAGGAACACTGATTGTTTATGGTACTTTATTTTGCGAAATATTCGTTGATTTTGAGAGTTATAGGGGCTTTAAAATATATGTTAAAAAGAAGTTTTTTTTTTAAATAAAATATCGATAAATACAAGTTATCAACAAAAACATGTAATCTTTCTAAAATGTGTTTAGAAATTTAATTTATTTAAAGTTTTGCTCTACAATAATACTGTTTTTTATTATTCTACTTTTTGTATCGTAGCTATTTATACGTAGCACAAAAGGAAATAATTACAGTTCGTTTAATATACTTTTAAGACATAAACATTGGAGCCAATCGTGGCGTGTTAGTTGTCACCAAATGCAGATCCGTAATCTTTATCTGGAATTGTTCTAAACGCATGAAACTTGGCACATGCATTTGAATTTTAACGTTTAAATAGATGCTTGGTGCACAAATATATTATGGGATTAAAGTTAAGTGTGAATCACGCATGTGTCCTGTTATAATAGTTATCATGAACGTAACATGTGTGAACTATTATACAACAAATAGTATTATATATTAATATTATATTGAAAAAAAAAATGTCGTCGAATATGTGATACATATACATAGTCAAATCTTAACATGAATGTATATGCTCCTCAAATCCATTCATTGATTAAATCGTATCAATAGTATCCTAGTTATATTAATTTCATGTTTGTCTTGTAAGCAGTTCATTTCCATGCATTAAGGAAAATGCGCTGCAAATATGTGATCCTTTGTACATAAACTCAATCGACAGAATAATAAGGACACGGCCTTCTCTGAAACGGTGGGTAATTGACCTTTAAGTTATCTGTCGACAACACATCCGCATTTGTCATGAATCTTATTATTGACGTCTGTCGTAACCATTTACCACACCACATGTAATCCAATATATCCGGTACCAAACAAGAGACGTCTCTCCTAATAGACACAATTTTAATCTGAGGGTTGGAATGTTTGCGACAACATGAACTATTCGGAAGTTAATGAGATATTCGTGAGCAATATAATCGTGATATTTTTTTGGTATCCATCTTAACTTTAGAGCCTTCGCTGTTCTTAACAAGTAAGGACACTACTTTAGACCTTTGTGTGTTGAGTCTGTGTCTGTGAACTGAAATAAAGCACCTTTGTCCTCAGTTAAACGGACATGCCAGCTGTCTTATAGCTATACAAATTAAATGAGATTTTTTTCCTCTTTTTATAACTGAATTGTTATGACATCAAGTTCCTCAAAAACCATAAGTAACAGTGAGTACTATCGCCTTTAATAAACATAACATCTTGAATAAATACAAACTGTATGCGATGAATTTATGTAATGTAAGTTTGTATTACATATAAAGTACGTACTTTGTATAAAGGTTTAGTCATCATAATCGAATGATTGTATTAGAAAAGTGTCGTGCATTAATAACTCAGATATGTTTAATCAATGAGTTTTTTTCAAAACTCAAACCTTCTTTTAAACGTAAAATAGCATATTGTATTTCCGATAAAAAAAGCAAATGCGAATGCGGCTGTAATATTTATTAAACGCTAAAATGTTCTTTTATATCCGCTGCAATCTACAAAATGATTTAGTAAATTACGGTTCGTATATAGAATTGCCAATAATAATTAAGCCTATGCATCACTTTAAAGGGACCTTTTCTCAGCTTTTGGCATGAATTGAAGTTTGTCACTAAATGCTTTAAATTAGATGAATGTAAACATTGGAAATAAATAGATCCAGTAAAAAAAAAAAACAAGAATAAAATAAAGAAAGAAAAAAGTAATCCTCAACTGGGCTCGAACCACTGACATTTGTAGTAAAAGTCTATCACTTTAACCACTCGGCCATCCGTGCTCATACAGAGAGCGGTGTATTGTATACATAATATAAGCAAACCTCGTAATGTCCCAAAATATAACGCTAACATCAGAACTCCCCAAATTATTCAATCGTTTCGCGATTGTAACTCTTAATAATGTTCAGGTTATTAAATCGTCAAAAGATGCATATAATGGATATTTTAGAGCATTATAAATGTTCAGTATCACTTAAAGTACCTCATTTAAACAGTGTAGTAATCATATACTACCGCATTTAAAATATGAGGAATATTAGCTGTTGCTAGGTTCTAATATTGTTTTTCGTCCGCTTTGCTCTTACATAGTTTGATTGACTGGACTTTTAAATGGACAAATAATTACAATACATGTGAACCTTATGAATTGAATCGTAAATGAGCGTCTATAACTTGATACAAATATTGTAATTGCATTTGGTTACCGGAAAATTTAATGCCGTCATTCGATTACTCCAACCCACTGTGTCTAACAAGATTGACATTTAAAAAAATGAACATACACCATTATACGCGAAGAAGAGTCAAAATTCTATTTAACAAAAACCAGAGACGTAATTATCCACTTTCAAGTATGTAAAGGCTGGCTACCGCATTTCAACGTAGGTTTTTAACATAAAAGAGGAATGTCCATGTATTCCAAAACGATGCACTTCTTCTCTGATGCAAAACCGTTGATACATTGTTTTATATAGTATTTTGACCACAATGATTGAAACCTTTTTAGACTGTTTCCATGAATATTGATTTAAATCCATTATTCAGCCACTATTGTTATTCTAAAATACATATAGACAGACATAACATGTTGTACATCATTTCCGATGACGTGTTTTTGTCTGTGAAAACATGTAAGCACCGTCAACACTTCTTGAAGAATACAAGTGACTGTCAGACAAATACAAACATCATTCAGTGTCACGTCTTTTAAAATGTAGTTTAGTTTAACTCAATCGCATGGAAATCCGAAGGCTTATTGAAACACGCTCGATTCGAGTTATTTATAGACTCCAGAATAAACAGAATATATCCGGTAAGTGACCAATCCAAATATAATTATTAGATAAGGGTGAGAAAACCTAAAATACGACCCTTGATGAGTACTTAATATTTTCACGCAGGGATAAACAGACATTTATGTAGTTCGACAGTAACCTGGTATTATATTTATCTCAACACGTATCAAAATGTTCTCATGAAGTGACACACAGACGGTAAAGATCTAGTTATGAAAACAATCAACAAAACGGCATTGTTCGCCCTGACATCTGTTTGCCGGCAATGCTGAACTAAATCTAAGTGTATTCATCGGGGGATTTAGTTTCGACACCGAACACCGTATGATTGGATAGACAACAACTCCCGATACGCTTCCCTGAATTGTATATAATTCATCCAGCGATTAAGTGCAAGAAGCTTACAAGGGTACGCACGTACAACGCAGTGTATCAGATATGTATTTACATTAAACACAATGTTTAATTACTTCGTTATTTGTTTTTCCTACCAACATTTTTTTTTCGTACCCAAATTATTTCGTACCGAATTTGTTTATTCGCACTCAAGTCTTTTTCGTACGATAATTTGTTTTACTACCCAAAATTGCCTTTTACTATGACTTCTTCATTTCTAAACCGATTCACTTCTAATTCATACTGAACTTCCCTTAGACAATACGGTCAATCTCAACAATGCATGGCCCCATTACCAGCCCTGGGGCGCCCCGCCCACATAGACCACGCCCACCCAAAATTTTGTTTTAACATAACTTCTTTATGTATTCACCAATTGACTTCAAATTAATACTGAACATCTCTTATGACAACACGGTCTATCTCGACCATCCATGTCCACATTACTGACCCCGTGGCCCCACCAACATAGGCCTTGCCCATCCAAAAATGCCTTTTAATATAACATCTATGCGGCGTGTGGATACGCGTCGGCCTCTGCCGCGCATGATTTAATTAAAATATGTATTTATTTGGCCAAACGAAGTTAAAAAAGAGCATAAGATATCTCTGATATTAGAATAACAATAACAATAAAAAATAAGCAAAGTTTATTGCAAGTTTTATGTACGTGAACAAGGTAAAATGTGTACAATTGGTAAGCTCCTTAATCATGCCAATTGTTGAAATCTGATCACAAATATGATTGTGATAGTTTTTCCATACTTTTAACGATAATCGACTATCGTTTACATAAAGGCCACGCGATCAAACGTTGTAAATATATTTACATTAAAACACTCGACATAACATTTGGGTCAATTTTGATCATTGTGTTGAATCAAATGAGGTTATAATCCGTCCAGAATACACTGATATATGCCAAAATCCTCGTTACTCATGTCTGAGGTTTCCATTCCCCAGACGTTTAGTAATCCAATATGTAAGATACTTTGAAGGCAATGCCCCTCATAGATGTCATTTCTGTCCAATATCTGGGAAAACATTATTTGTTTAGGTGGAGTATGTCCCATCAAATAAAGTTATAAACTGTCTACCAAACACAAGCATTTGTCATGAAGCCACGTAATTAATGTCTGTAGTTCACCCAAGGCTTCTTGTAATTCAATATATACGGTATCTAACAGGTCATGCCTCTCGTTCAAGTAACATTATAGTACCAACGTTAATCTACACGTTGACATTTTTAGATGCAATGTATTTATAAAATGTTTGAAAAATGTCAACGTCCTCAAACATAGCCGTATTCCTTAAATACCAAACCAG